>WEIS01041600.1:0-12626 GCA_013389965.1 Todus mexicanus
AAAATAGGCCAAAAAATAATAGAGGGGCTTTGATATAAATCCCTTCAAAGCCCAAAACCTCTCGGCAAGTTAGCTGAGAAGTCATGGCCATACCCAAATCCCTACACTTTCCGCTCTGCAAAGGGAAACGTCAGCAATTAGACATTAGGTACATTCTTCCAAGGAAAGCTACAGACCTTCCAGGAAGCANAACGTAAGCAATTAAACATTAAGTACATTCTTCCAAGGAAAGCTACAGACCTTCTAGGAAGCATTTTTCAAAGCATCCTGCCAATCATCAATAAAATAAAGCTAAGTACTCAACTATATTACCTAAACAAAGGGTTTCACCCAACTATTTTCATAGTAACGACAACTGCAAGATTCTTCATGCGAGTTCTCTTTGTTTTTCATTTATTTTGCAAGCCTCCTTTGGACAGCAATTGGTTTAGAAAGCATTTGTGGATATGAGGCTTCCATCTGGAACACTAGCAAGTATTAGAATGAATTATTTAAGAGTTCTACAAAACCCCTTGAAACAAATCTACTCGTAAGATACCGGTACTACATTACACACCAGCACGCAGGGATTCAAAACACGCTATCAAGTTAACTCAAGCTACCCCTCCTTCCACCTTCCCAAGTCTCCCCCACATCCAAAAGTTTTCCTACTTATATCGAATTTTTTCATCCATGTCTTGAGGTGGCTCTTCGATAATAAATGAAACCAAATCTTCCAAACATTCTGACTTCAGCAGAAACTCTATAAGTTTGCGATTCTGAGCCTTGCACTCTTGCAGAACATCCTCTTCATCCATCAACTCCTTCAGTGTTACATCTTCTCTCTCTAGAAGTGTATCTATGTGGGATGACGAATGGAGATCAAATTTCCAAAACATGCTGGTCTGGATAAAAAGAACACAGACAAATCATTAAGTTTAGAAATCTATTTAAGTAGTATTTGTCATAAACCTTCATAGTAGCATTTCATAGCTTCTAACTCCAAAGGGATCTGCATGCAGAGAAATTTTCTAGAACTCAAATGAGGCAACAGTAGATGCTGATAATCAAATGTTACAAAATCAGGCTTGATTAAAGGTGATTGAACACTCCATGATAATTTTTGTACTTTTAGCAATAGCCAATACTCTAACATCCAAAGGTAACATTATGCAGCTCCTTACATTAAATGAACATGCTAATCTGCATTAAAGAAAAAAGGATAACTTCAGGTTTTGATTTGTTGAATTTGCTCTTCCTAACCTTTTTATAATCTGTGCACCAAATCTCTTGACTCAGAACAACCTGTTCAGCAATTAGATCTGAGGGAAGACAAAATGGGCACTGCATAAATACACCACCCCTACCACTGAAGAAAACACCTCTAAAGGTTGAGGAATTGTAATGATTTGAGCCTGCAGGAAGCACGCATTAAGTGCTGGAGCTAATTTCAACACAGGACCCACTCTCTCACTGTACCTCCCTCCACAAACTTGACATGAGAGAAAGAACACGGGACAATAAAGTATCTCAGGAAAACAACGTGAAAGGGCAGTGGCCCCAACCAGTGAAGCATTGTAAAAGGCAGTAGCATTAGGGTGTAAGGATGTGTAAGGATGAGCGACTCCACCTTTCCATATAAAATGCTTTGACACCTCCACATTAATTCTGTGCTCTACAACACCTTGCAAGCAGTTGCTACTGAAACTACTGTGCTACCAGAAAAGACTATTTCAGTCTACAATAGATCCAATAACCTCCTGTTTTCACCTCTCATGAAGCTCAACACAAGCATTTATTCTATTCCCCCCCACTTTCAAAACAGGGCTTTTACATGACTGTTAACCTCTGACACAGCATCAGCTGGTCTCATGGGGATGCTGAATTTAAGTGGATTGAAACAGATACCACAGATACTAGAGAACAGTAAGAGAAACCTTTCTTTCCTTATAACTGGAAGCAGCATGGTTTTGAGAAGGCTTTGGAGCGTGTCCAGAGAAGGGGAACAAAGCTGGGGAAGGGTCTAGAGCATAAGTTTTATGAGGAGCAGCTGAAGGAACTGGGATTGTTTAGCCTGGAGAAAAGGAAGCTCACGGGAGACCTCACTCTCTACAACTCCCTAACAGGAGGTTGGAGCCAGGTGAGGTCAGTCTGTTCTCCCAAGGAAAAAGTGACAAGACAAGAGGGAACAGCCTCAAGTTGCACCATGGGAGGTTTAGGCTGGATACTATGAAAAAAAATTTCCCCACAAGGGTTCCCCAAGCCTGGCCCAGGCTGCCCAGGGCAAGGGTGGAGTCCCTGGAGGGGTTTCCAAGCCATGGAGATGTGATGCTGAGGGACATGGGTTAGCAGTGGAGGTGTAGAGTTAATGGTTAGACTCTATGATTTTGAGGGTATTTTCCAACCTAGATGGTTCTATGATTCTAAACACACTTAACTAATGAAAGAAACACTTATTTTCTCCAGTTACTAAAGTAACTGCCTTCCAAGTGTGAAGGATTAGTTCAGTATGTTAATTGCTGCTGTGTGTTAGCGACATCATCAGCTGTGAAGACACAGTCACTGTCAAGAATGTAGGTGAATAGCACTATTTTAGTGAGAACTCTGCTGTAAGCTGCAGGTTGTATGCAGAAGCAAGCTTAAAGACAGAAATCAAATTATGCTTTCGTCATACACTCTTTATAAAACCTTATAAAAACTAAAATAGAAATATCTAATTCTTACACAAACTAAGAGGTAGACAGCTTGAAGTGTTCACTTCCAAGTTCAGCTGGATTCAGCATGCACTCTACAGCTGCTTAGAACAGCGAAGTGTCAAATTTAGCACTTAAGCAGCTTAAGAAACAGACACGAGCCCAAGGATCCAGCAAAACCCTTATGACTCTCCTCATCAGCAAGACTTCCAGGAGTTGGCCAAAATACTGAAAAGCCTGGTGCACTCACTATGGAAAGTGATCACTTAACACCACCTTACTTTGCTTAGCCTTTTGTCAGAAGCTGCAAGTGTACAAAACCTCCCCGACACTACCGAGCTGTCTATTTAAAGACAGGGAACCAAAATCAACCACAAGACAGTACAGATAATTTCAATTGCAGTATCAGTACTTATAATCATCGGAGATCTCAGGAGGGATTAAGAGGTTAAAAGAAGAAAATTCTTTTCTACTAAAAGTATTAGTAAACTTACAAGCAGGATTCAAAACACGTGATCTCACAAATTAGCTTAAATCAAATTATGCAAAGTTGTTATTAAAAACACTAGCTTGTGGGTACTCAGGCTCAACATAGACCTATTGTAAGCATGTGAAATTAGTGCATTATTAAAGCCACAGGATCTTTTTTGTTTGGAGGGTATTTTTTAAAGCCTCTAGAAAGCAGATCAAATCCCTCCTCTTGCCCCAATTAGTGAAAGTAGCATCTTTCCAAGTAATCACTATCAATGCTAATTCCAGATGTAAATCCCTCTTCGGTGATTAAAGCTCATTTCAGCAGTTTCAGTGTATTTCTCAGTTACTTATTTCAAGAGAAATTCAAGAATGGAAAATAGCAACAACAACAACAACAACAAAAAAAGAGGCATACTACTGCAAACATGTTACTGCGTTATTTCCCAGGCAAGCTCTTTTAGGGGGTGCTCCCTCAACATGTCAGGTGCCGGCCAGAGATTATTCCATCACTTTTCAACAGGAGCCCAGGTCCTTTGAAATAAGGAAAAATAAACAACATAAAATGCGCCAAAGAAAGAGTCCAGGAATCCTGAAGAGAAGAGAATTTTCTTAGCTGTTATCACTGGCGATATCTAGAATCAGCCTACCACAGTTCTGAACGGAAGCTTGAAAAAACAAAAAGTTATTGTTATTCTTCCCACAACTTTCTGTTCTATCCTCCCTCCCCAAACCTATCGATTCTGAAATTTGGAATTATCTTCATGTTTTCTCAAATTTTAGTCCCATTAACAGAGTACAGGCTTTATGTCAACAAATCAAGAGTGCTCCTCCTAAAATTTTGCTATTTGCAGATTTACAGCAAACTCCAGAGGTCAGTTCGGTTGTGTTACTCCCCATCTCCAACTCCACGGCCAGTACGAGCAGAAAACCCACAACATTTGGATTCAATGCCAAATACGAGACACACTCAAGATTAGACACTACATGCAGCAAAATAATCCAGGATAATACTCAAAACTCTCAGACGTGGAAAGAAAAGTTGTGTTAAAGGCGGTAAAGCTGCTGCAGATACGTGACTGCCTTTTGTAACTTGAGTTAGCTTTCCGTAACCTCTGCAAGTTCCCAGCAGGCAACACTCACAGTCTTGCAATTTGTGTAAACAGCACTTCTGGAAGTTTACATCAGCTTGCTGATGTACACCTTATCACAATTCGAAAGTCTGAGGAACACCCAGCATTAAGAAAAATATTGCTTTGTTTTTTTAGTCACTATTGTTAAGAGATTGTTCTCTGAATGAATGCTGAAATAACATTCCAGGTAGTAAACACAGGACTTTCAATCTGAAAGGCAAGAAAGCAGTTCACCCAAATGATGAATGCCTGTCAACTCCTCTGAGCTACAGGTAACTGAAATCCTCACCTGAATTGGCTGTTAAAGGGAAGAAATAAAGCTTAGAAGTGATTCTTTCAGACAAGGAAAAAAAACCCCCACTCTTCTGCCTACTAGAGCTGAAAAGAACTACACTACCAGGAGTTTGTTTTTTACAGTAACTAGCCTGTGGTTCTTTCTAGAGGCCAAATGCTGACTTTGTTTTCTCTGATAAAGGTGCAACTGCTATCAGTAAGTTTCTCTGTAGCTTGCAGTGACATAGCTGTCAAAAACTTCCCTGAGCACAGACATTCCCATTTTCAAGTTACAGGACAAAGACACCAATTCCAGCCCAAGTGTATAGTTTAATTTTAGCCAAGATCTTCTGTATTGAACCTTTCACAAAACAGACTTGTTACTTTAAAGCATTCAGAAGGCCCTTCAGTAAATAAGAATACCACTCAAGTAAGCTGCTCATTTTACTTAAACTTTAAGCATCGTACTTAAACCAGAGACAGACTTTGCAAGGAGTTGCCTCCCACTTGGTACATCATACTCCAAACAGTTGAGTGTTGGTAGAGACATGAGGATCTAGAGCAGTGCAGCAAGCAAAAGTGCATCAGCTGGCCAGCTGAAGGTTGCTTTACCTGACACCTGGATGTGAAAAGCATATACACAGAGCTTCCAGCAGCAACTTTACAGAGTTTACAGCAATACCCAGTTTCTTTTTTTAAAGAGAAACTTTTTTTCTAAAAAAGTGTACCAGGATCAAGCTGAAGATTCTGCAACAGATGAGTCTGAGAAATGCTACATGGAGTTAGAACAAAAGATCACATTTAAAAAGCTGAACTCTGAATATAACTGTCAATTTTATGTACCATCATATTTTCTTACTATAACTTCAAGGGCACAATTAACAGAAAAAAATTAGTAATTCTGCACCAATAAACTTCTCCCCTGACTGGAACACATCCTGAACGAGCAAAAGACAACTTAGTTGTTAAATGCAAAGGGAGCAGTCACCAAAGACAACCTTGGTGACCCCCACAGGCTTTCAAGAAGGTCTTAACATTTCCTAGCAACAAAAACATTCCCAATGCAAATGATCCATTCCTTTCTGAAAAATACAAAAGGTAGGCAGGTCAAGGAAGGACAAAGTAATAATAAATTCTTATGCTTTTATCATTAAGAGAATTAACCAACATTTTTAAAACCTTCAAATGCATTAAGTCATTACTTTAAAATTCTAAGTGTGCCCTTCTGCCAGCTTCACATAACATCAGCCAGTCAGTCCTTGGGTATATTTAATTCCTTTCCAGTTTCAGTTTTTTCCCCTTCTCCAAACAGACAGTAATTAGCCACCACAGTAGCACTCATAAAGTACTTATTTTGACACTGGAAATGGACCATCTGTTCAAGACAAAGCTGAGCACAAGTGTGTGTCTGAAAACATTTCGGGGTGAACAGAATTCCCAGTCAGCCAAACCAACAGAGCAGACGCTCTAGTGGCTACTTTTGAACATGCCCACTTCACTCAGCCAGAGCATCACCCACTGGAAAACCCCTGCCTGCACCTGCCTGGCCCTGGGAGGCTGGGCTCCCAGTCCACAACGCGCTGAATATCTCACAAGCTATAAATGGGAAAATGATGCACTTAAGCATCTAGTCCGAAAGCGAGGGTAACCTGAGCAAAAAATTACCAAAAAAAGGTACTTTCATTCTAGCTTGAAGATCTGGACTCTCATCCGTGAAGTAGTAACAATTTATAGCAATACGCAGTTATGCCCTACCTGAATTCCAAACCTTTTCCACTTGATGAATGAAGAAAGAATCTCATATAGCAAGGCATTTACATTGCTGCTTCTGCATCAAGAGTTCAGGGGAAAAATAAGGAATTCTTGATCTTCTACCCATTTTAATAGTATGGTTTTCAAATGGTGTAGAAAGTCTTAAGTATTCCTTGGTTCTATTTCTAAATACTTCAAATAATAGAGACCATACTTACTCAATAACCTATTTGAAAAATAAATTTCTTTTGAATTAAAGCAGTGAGGTTCATTGGGTTATTAGATGGAAATATCTAAGTTACTGTTCCAAGTCCCGAGAACTGAACTATGTTACTTGACATTACAGCCAGCAATCACAAATTAAATAAAAGCAGTAATACAGGAGAATTTTCACAGTACAGGTTCCAATCTGACACAGAATAAAAACCTCAAGTGAACACAAAGTAAGATGTAGCTGTTGCTCCAGTGTCAGAACAGCCTGTTCAGGCCAGGGATGTGAGCCCAAGTGGAGATAATCTGGGTTTGAGAAATACTCCATTTCTTACACTAACTTATTATTAAAAGCTTTTGAAGTTTTGAAGAAACTTTGTAGAGGAGGGAGAAAACAGATGGTTTGAAATTAAAAGGAATGAAATGAAACACAAAATATAAGCACTTTGACCTCAACGATTCACTGCATGCTGCACCCATATTTCAAATCCCATGCACAAACGGCCGCAGCAAATTAAGATACTGACAGGGAAACAAAACCCATCAACAATTCTTTTATGGAGCGCTGGGAGCCCCTGTGAGGGCTGGCTGCGCCTCCCTCTCCTGCTGGCGGTACGTCTGGGTGCTTCGCCCCCTCACAGCCACTGTTGGGCATAGGAGGCTGCGAGATCTGCAGTGAGCCAGGCCCATGGGGGTCACTGGGACCCCAAGCCCCCTGCAATTCTGTTGCAGTTATCTTGTCCTGAGGAGCAGGAAACATTCCGCATGTTCACTTATTCCTGTACACTTTAAGCTTCCACTACACATACAGTTCCTTCCAGCCCTTGTACGATTTACAGCACATACACTCCTCAGCTAACTGTACCTTCAGAGGGTAACTACATCATACTCTTGAGGGAAACGCAAACGCAACGCACCATGTGCTAGTCCTTTCTCGACTGGTGTAGAAGCACATCAGAAAACTGTATTTAAACACAGTAATTTTCATAACATCCTCTAACAGCTGCTATCTCCCTTCCCCTAATGAGGAGGCAAATTAATAAGCAGAGACTTTCAGTGTCCTATCAGAGACGGGAAGAGGGAGCCTGCTATCTTTGCAGAACAGTTAAAACCTGAGATGGAACTGAATAACCTTTGACCTTATTTATCACACTAGCCTCCCTTATTTATGCACACTAGCTGCACTTCTATCTAGGTTAGAACTATAGACACCTATTTTTTAAATGATATATAGATGATATATAACCCTCACGTGCATATACACACTCCCCCCACCCCATTATGACTGAATGCCCCAATAATCAATTGCTTTACCATGCTGAAGTACATAAACAAGTCCAAACTAGCTAATGGTTACTCAGACACCAATCCCTCAATATTCAAGTGGTCATAACCACCCAGCAGAAGTACAAAAACCAGTTGGAATCTACAGTCTGCAATGAAGTTACAAGAGCAATTCCATTTTATACCAAGCAACGAGTGTATCCTTGTCACTTCCTACACTTTCTCAAACCACAGGTTAATAACTGTTAATAAATATAGATCTTAATTACCCACAATAACTACAAATTAGACACTGATCTCCCCAGCCCAAGTAGAAAAGATTAATCATTTTCTAGTAACTCCACCTCAACAGCCAAATATTTACCCATTGAAAAATCTGCACTGGTCACAGAATGCGGTTAATATTCTTAATATTTTGAATTCTCCCAGTTCGCTTCAAAACAGAAATGAAGATACTGAGAAAAGCAGGTGGTTCCACAGTATCACAAAAAGCAAGCTGAACCATGCACAGCTATCCAGAAGACAATTTTAGACTGAAGCATGCAGTTTAGGACCAAAAATTCAATAGCATAAGACAGTATTACCGTACTTCAACAGAAGAACCTACAGTGCTAAACATCATTCATACCTAATGTATGTCAGTTCATGAACATATTTGCTTTGAAACTCTTCCAAAGAATTGGAGGCTGGGCAGCAGATACACCTCCTGGCACAACCCCAAAACACTTTAAAACATGTTCCCTGTAAAACAAATAGAATAACCACGATAGTGTGTCTAGATGACCCTTAATTGTCACTGTAAGGCCAAAGCAGGGCTGACAGAGCTGATAGTGCAATGGCAGCACGGTGCGTTAAAAGGCAAAGTCAGAAAGAGCCAGCTAGAAAGTAGCCTGCAAGGAAAGGGAAGGAATGGCCACAAAGTCTGAACTGCAGAAGGAAAAGCAGCTTAGAAAGGGGTAAATGCAAACCTACAGAAATCAGGTAAGAGAGATTTTAGTGGATGTCAGGCATATGAAAAAATTAAAGCATTCAGGACCCGCTTAAAATTTGAGAGAAGGCTGTATTGCTGCAGAAGCTAAATCTACTGCTGTAGGTGAAGTTTAATAGTTTCTTACCTGTTAAACACAAAAGTTTTTTTAAAAGTAAAAAAACAGAACGATTTGTATTCTCTCGGGCTCCTTGCCCATTACAGGGGATCCTGGCAACAGCAAAAAATCTTTCAATCTACAGTATTAGCAGATTAGCAGGACTGAATTAGGACTGAATTAGATGAAGCAGATTTCTTCCTACAACGACAAAAAGAAACATTTTATAATTTAATACTGTTAACAGGTTCTATTTAATAGCTCAACAACTGCATGAACACTAAGCATTGCTTTGCAGGGAGTTAAGATACATAAACTGAAGGAAACAACCTGCTAGGAAGAAATGCAGCAGTTCAGTGCAGCATACTCTGAGAATAAATTCAAAAGCAGCTTGTCATCTGGAAGACTTACTTATTTTTAAACCAATTTAAACATCCCCCTTTCCTTTTGGGAAACAAACAAAAGAAACTTCACTGCCTTCTTGAAATAAACTGCCTTTATAACCTGCGTTTGACTGTGGAATCTAACTTGAATCCAGACTTTTTTTATCAACTATGAGCAATTTCACATGAAGTAACATCTTCAAA
Source organism: Todus mexicanus (assembly GCA_013389965.1). Taxonomy (NCBI): domain Eukaryota; kingdom Metazoa; phylum Chordata; class Aves; order Coraciiformes; family Todidae; genus Todus; species Todus mexicanus. Next base: position 9,468 of record WEIS01041600.1, read on the forward strand.
TCTAGATATGAAATACCCATTACTTGAGTTTTGTGCACCAGTCTTTTCTATCCTCTTGACTATTCTCTTGCTATATTAGCATCTGATGTATTCACAAGCCTGCACAGGAATAAATGTACAAGCATTAAGAAGTCCTGGGATTTTGGCAGACATCTGTATGAACAATTCAGCTAGTTTCAATTTGCTATCAGTTCAACAGTCCACATACAGACTTAAAGCAACCAGCTGGGTGCCTAAAATTCATCAAGACAATCTCTGGTTTTGATAGCATAATTCTTTCAGTGTAAAGCAAAGTAACATTAAAGAGCTTGACTGGACATCCATAATTGGCTTCCAAGTGACACTTACCTGCCTGTGCTCTGGTCAACACCAAACCAGCAAGAAAAAAGCATCCTGTCAATTGATGCCTCTCCCTGATGTAGCCATTCCTGGCAGGGGGAAGATGAATTTCCAATGCAAAAATTCACCTTCCCTTTCCACTAGAGGGCTTTCTGATTTTGCTTTTCAACACAGGTTTCATGCAAGATAAGACCTTTGTTTCTTTTGGAAACATGGGCAATATTTTTCAAGGTAAAAAAGCAGAAGTACTAGTGACTAAGAAGGGTAGCAACTACAGTAGCAACTCCTTGAACAGATGGTCTTCCAAGAAAATAATCAGCCTTAAAATGTCCACCACTACCAATTTGGTAGGATGGAGATTGCTGAAGGGCAGAGAAATCAGTGCATCTGATCTAGTCCAGAATGCTAACTCGAGAACTAGTAGTTTATAAAAAAATCTGCATGATAAACAAGGCAACTTTTAAACACTGTAACAAGTGGCTCACTTAGGCTAGAACTTAAACTTCGAATGGTTGGCTACAGATTCCCAATATCTTGCTTAGAGTGTGTATTTTTATGCTGAAAGGATCCACACTCAGAATGAGGCCCAGGATTCCATCCAGCCCCTGACAGGAGTACTACAGGAGTCTAAGCCGCTCTACAGTACCTCTTGTTGTGCAGTCTCCCTCTCTGGCTCCCTAACACGGCTCACACTTCTGCCAAGTTATTTCAGAGTGACAAAATGTACTTTAAAAGGTGACAGATAAAGTTGGTGAAGTAAGAAGGGAGGTTTTCCTGCCCAGTCCACATGCAAACAGCTCAGAGGGTCTGTCAGTCACCAGGGTCAGCATGGCCAAGGAAGAGGGAACACACCACTGGGCAGCGAGGATTTCTCTCTTCAACCTCTGACCTAACTTGTATCACCTTAAGCCTGCTGCAAGAGGAAAGTTCTCCTGAACATGATGATAAATAAGAAGACACATATGGCTGAATTTGGACAATTCATGAGTTCCACTGTCTCAAACACATGATAATCTGCAAGTGTAGATGAGCCCCCAACTCCTGTACTACTATTCTGGACATGTACAAGTCAGTAACGCTGACTGACCGCTTCAGCAATACGCTTCTTTTTTTGTTTAAACATTTAAGGAAAAATTATTGTAACTTAAGGAGACAGCCTTAAGGTTAGGTATATGAATTTCAGCAGAGGTATCTTTATCTTACACATTTATTCTATTCTGTTTCAGTATTCTCAGTGTGTGGGTTTGCCTTGGTTTTTTTCCAAGTCTAAGACTCTACCATCAGATCAAATGGATAGTTACTGTGGCTGCATCGGTGCTGTGCATGACTTGGGCCACAGCATTCATTTTCAGCATTTCACTCAACTTGTCCCACCTCCACCTCAGCCAGATGGAACACTGCTGAAAAGGGGCAGGCTAAAGCTGAGAAGCCTCCTGTTTGAACCCGTTTATCAGTACTTGGCGATGGTACGGTAACGAGCTCCGTAAGGCAGTACCAGAAGCAGCGCTGCTACAAGGCAACACCGCTGCATCAGACACTTTACTGTACCAAAGCTGCTCAGCCTGGTCTCCCACTTCCCTTAGTGAACCTGAGGACAACAGCTCCCTAACCGACCACGCAGCCTTGGAACCTGAATCGCTTCTCGGCATGGCACGCTGGACAAAAGCATATGCGTAATTGGCTCGGACATTTCTAGGAAGGCGCTGAGGTGTATCAGGTAAACAAATCCTTTTTCTCTGAACAATCTTTAACTGCTCAGATAAACAAGTTCATCCTTCTTTTCAACTCGGTCAGCAGACCTTGAAAGCTAGACACAAATCAGACTTTGAGGTGCATGAAAATACACGGAGATGAAAGCAAGCTGCGTATTTCAGCAGCTTCTACCCAGGACACCAGAGTGTTCTTTCTGTACAGACAGTGCATTCAAGTTTTTTACGAACTTACTTTATGCAAAACCTTACTCTTGTTAAAAACAGTACTTAAGCTCGTTCACAACTCAGAAGAAGTGGAAGTCAGTGGCCTCTAGGAGCCTTCCAACGTTCTGCCTCCCGAAGCTCGAGTCAGCTATAGCTGCTGCCAGAACCACAGCGGACTCTCACGTTAAGATAGCAGCTTCAAAATTACATCCAAAGGCCTTTGTCACTTCACGCTCAGCTCTTCACTTTCAAAGGTTTCCCTGGACCTGTTTTTCAGGTAACTGGCATTGCCGCTGCAGGTTACCTCAGCTGCACTAGTTAAAGGCTGTGGGCAAGATTATCTTCCTGCTTTTCTTCATACTAAGAAGTTTACAAAGCTATTAAATAAGTTTTGAAAGCTGAACATTTTCAAGATGTCAGGGCTGCCCTTTTAACTCGGATATCAAAACCTGAGCCACTAAATATATTACCTATGATTCCTGTACTACCATATCCTGAAAAAAAAACCCCAGAGAACTAACCAACCCACCCCACATTTATGCGCAGACTAACGCTGCCCTAGCGTTATCACAAACAGGTTTTGCTTTTCAAACTGGAAGTTGTAATCCCTAATGTTCTTCAAGGAGCGTGCAGGTCCCACAGCACAACCAAGTATCAACACTCTCCTTCCCAGAATATACTCCAGATATTTGGGGAAATAGTCTATACAACTGTTTCCCCATCTCTCCAGATATCCTGAGGATGAAGTTAAGCAGCTGGAAAAGTATTTTAATGCAAATGGGATGTCAATTAAGTACTGGATGCCAAAGAGCCACCTTCTCACTCAAAGATTAAGACAACACAAATTCAGTATCTTCCACAAGCATTTTAGCACGATTTTTTTGTAGTAAAGAATCAGAGAATC
>WEIS01041600.1:22328-67198 GCA_013389965.1 Todus mexicanus
GGCGCGATCCTGCAGCCGGGGGGGCAGCAGTGGGGAGGGGGGCTCGGCGTGCTGGAGATCGTGGGTTCGAGGCCCGCGTCCGTCACCAGCGAGGCTTCGCTTTCCCTGAGCTCCCCCCGGAGCCGCCAGCGCCGCAAACACCGTGTGGGGAGCCCCGGCTGTGAGGAGCCCCGGCGTGTCCCCTGCTGCTGTTGCTGCTGCCTGAACACGAGGGTGGCAAACAGCTCGTGTGCCCCACGACTGGGAAAAAAAAACCCCTGCGATGTCTTGAGGTGCCTGGGGCTGCCCCTCACAAACTCCAGTTACCTCCGGCCAAAATGGCCGCAGCCCCTCCAGCCGGTGCCGCCTCTGCGCTCAGGGCAGCCTCTGGGTCTTGAAATGACAGAATCATGGGATGGTTGGGGTTGGAAGGGACCATGGATGGTCATCTCGTCCAGCCCCCTGCAGGGAGCAGGGCCATCTGCAACCAGAGCAGGTTGCTCAGAGGCCCCAACAACTTCCCCTGCAATGGGGACAGGGATGATGAAAGGCCACGAGAAGGTCTCCTCAAAGTCTTCCCTTCTCCAGGCTGAACAACCCCAACTCTCTCAGCCTGGCCTCATAGCAGAGGANATTCCCCAGCCTGTGCTGATACCAGGGATTGCTCCCACCCAGGTGCAGGACCTTGCACTTGGCCTTGTTGAACCTTATGTGGTTAGTGTGGGTCCACTTTTCAAGGTTCATCCAGGTCCCGCTGGATGGCATCCCATCACTCAGGAGTGTCAACCACACCACCCTTGGTTGTCCCCAAGATTGAGTCTCAGCACACTTTACCTTACTAAGAGCCACCCTTGCTCACGTACCCTTCAGCGTATGATGGCACATCCTTATTTCACAAAACCCACTCTGTGAACAGAAGCCCTCCCCAAGCGTGAACCCAGCAGGTTGCTTCCAATAGAAGATCGTCAGCTGCCAGCTCAGACGTGATCATCTCATTCTGCCTGAATAAGTCAGAAGAGCTGCAGCAATTCTGGATGCGTGTGATCCTAAAGTGTCACAAACACATGGCAGAGACACGGCAGCACGAGGTGTATTTGCCGGTCCACAGCGCTGGGCAGTTAGTCTCTGAGTGTAGAGCCTGGTTTTGTTTCCTTTTCCATGCAAACAGCTTTATTTAGTAAGACATTAAAAGAAAAGAGTTTATCCTCAAAATGATCAACATGAAATAGGACATTGCTCCTTTTTGCCGTTACGTCAGCTGGTGCTCAGGCTAGAAAGCTCCCTAGGCTCTGTTTGTTCCACGTTTATTTTAGCTGTCTCCTTTTTCTTTTCTTTCACCGAGTCTGGTTTTTGTTTCATTTTGTGTATGTTGTGCCACTTGCATGTTCCAGCACGAAGCACAGCACATGGGCATTTGACAGTATGAAGTGTACAGAGGCAGTCCTGGCTGTATTGTCACTTGTCAATGAGAGTCTGTAGGAAAGATATTTTACTGGAAACTGTGAGCAAGGAGATAATAGGAAAGACTGGTCTGTGTGTTTCAATAATGGACAAACGAGAGTGCAATGGTAAATGGCATTCTCAGAACAAGCAACTAGGTTGTTAAAAGGATGATGAGATTATGACCTTCAGCAAGCACCAGAGGCAGTAACTGGAGAGGGGATTAATAGTTTCAGTGTTAGTTAACTACCTAATATAGTTTCCAGAAGCATTTGTCTTCACAACAAAGTAGTGCTAAACTGTGCTGCTCTTGACACACCCTATATCCCAGGGAAATGTACCCTGGATGTAAGGGATGGGTCTCAACTCAGAAGGGGCAGGGTGACCTTTGCACTGGCACACATCTGATTTTCAAGGGCTTTATCACCACCATTTCATTTCTGAAAAGGTTTGGGCACTGTTTTTGTCTTACCAAGTTCCTGCCAATATATTTATGTCTGGATTTTGTGCAGTTTTTTTTTTTTAAACTACAACTGTCCAGGCGATACTATTATTATTACCCTTTAAGTTGGTAACACTAGTACCTTAAGGTAGAAGCATTTCACGTCTACAAGGAGGATCTCAAAGTGCTCCTGAGCAGTTAGGAGAAATGAGGAGGTTATGTGGCTTGGCCAGTGTCATGCAGTAATCTGAACCAGAGGCAAAATACAGAAATCCTGCTCCTTTATCCCTGGGACTTGTGTGCAAATCTGAAGAGCTCTACACCATTCCTATACAGTGATTACAGGCAAATCAGAAAAAAGTCCCTGGTCTGCTTTGGTTGTAGTATTTAATTGCTGGCAGGGAAACTCTGAGAACTTAAAGGCATGATCTGTGATCTGAAGCTTGATAGTATTTTATTAAATGCACTGTTACTAGTATTGCCAACATCAGTATCTTCACGTCATGATAGCTGCTGCCTGGAGCGCTTCTAGAGACAGCCCCTTCTCGTGGATTCCTCTAGTCATTTGAGTCGGCCACTTCCTCAACACAGAGTATCATGCAAATAAAAAAAATGATCAACCTGCTCAGGAGCCATCACCCCATCAACCAAAGCTGAGCATGTTTCCTCACTGTGCACCATCAACCCCTCAGCCACAGCTGCTACCACCTCCTGAAGCTGGTGGGGGCTGGGGAACCCCACTGCAAAAGTGCCGGGGGAGCATTAGCTGGGGGCTGCTGTGAGTCAGCAGCTCCGCTATGTCCTGGAGAACAAGCTTGTCTTCCCAAGCGGTGGCACCGCCTGCCAAGCCCACGCATCCCGCAGCTCTGCAGCTGCTGGATGGAACACCAGAGGATGGAGGGGAGTGCGGACTGCATCCTTCCAGCAGCATTTCACCTCTAGCTGCTGCTGCTGCAAAGCCATAGTGTCAGACCCGGAGCGTGTGGAGTGTGATTCTGCTTAAGCTCTGCTGGGGCAGCCGCAGTCCTGTCCCAGCCAAAGTGTTGCCTTCCCTTTGCCACTCCAGGGCAGAGAGGGACCAGGCTGTGGGGCCCTGTTAACAGTTACTGGTTTCCAGTTTGCAGACCTGGGTTTCCCCACGGGAGGAGGGAAGCACCAGTGCCTGCCAGGCAGCAGGAGCACCTGCCTTCAGGTCTGGAGCTGAACCTCCTCACTGCTGGGGCCATTTGATCACCTCAGGCCTAAAATGAAGCCATAGTCTAAACAAGTTTTAATCGGCCTGTAGCGAACTCTTCTGAGCATGGACAAGGAAACAGAGCTAGAAAGAGTGGGACAATGAGGTGCTTCATGCTAAAGAGTCCCCAGCTCTGCTAAGACTGAATGAATATTGGTAGAGTGAGGTCAGCTGAGGCACAACCACTGCTGACCTAACCATAGCCCTTACAAAATCCATTATCCTCCTTGTAGTTCAGGAAAGAATAAAGCCCTTCAAAGAATTTTAATGACTTGATGTTTAGCCCAACATCTTATTAAAATTGTGAAAACTAAGTAGATTTAAGAAGAGGGATGGAGCATTTCTGAACAATGACTTCATGGTTATGCTCCTGAGCTTGAAGGTGGGTGTTTGGCTGTACCAAACCCACAAGTTAATCCATTTAGTTGAAACAAAATGTTCAAATTCAGTTTTCTAATCTCACTCCCAGCACTGATCCTATTAGCATTTTTAAGGTAATGCTGCTGGGGAGTAGGATGGGACCTTGAGACCATCCCTGTGTCCTCGCTGGAAAGAGCATAGGCATGGGGGCAACCTTTGGCACCAACCCATTTGAATTTTACCTGAGCTTTGAGTGCTCTAGCCATACCCGGTCCATCACCACAGAAGGGCTTATATCAGTACTGGTTGTCCTCCTCTCTCCTCACATATTTTCTCTGGCCTGCCCAGCACTAGCAATTATGGCTCGTCACCTGGGAGCAAAAAGCAAACAGCACTTGTTAGCTTTGGTGATCTGCCAGCAAGGCGCACCATGTAGGCAGAGCGTGCAGACTGAGGGGCTGCTCGAGGCTGCTGGGCGGCCAGAGGAGGGGGTGGTCCCACAGGACAACTGTCCTGGCTACCCAACCCCACTCCTCTTGGCAGGATGGTTCTTGCATTTTCGCAGAGGGTATTGGAAGCTGGCAAGTTGTGCCAGCGGGTTGGGCAAAGCACTGAGCAAATCCCTGAGATCAGCTGGGCTCCCGAGCATATCCCTGCGCTGCTTCTGCTGGAGAAGGTGTTGGTCTGAGGGTAGGAATAGGCAGTTTTGAAGAGGTCAAATGGGTTCAGAAGTGGAAGCCTGATGGTCCTCAACGTAGCTCCCTGATGCAACCACCAAATCTGAGTATGTGTTGAGGTGGCTTCCCTTGAGCCACGGGGGTTTTGTCTAGGTAAGAGTTGGATGTTTAGAGTTTATCTCCCATCCAAACATGACACTATTAGTCAGAAATCACTGGCAACAGGGCAGAACTGCTTATATCGATTATTAAGGTCAGAACCAGCTTATGCTCTAACAATATAACAGGTTGCTCTGTAAACAGAAGAAATAATGAAGTGTAGTTTCTAACAAACATTTGAGGCTAAAACAGAAGTCTAGGAATAAAGTTGAGCAGAACTTAATTAAATATGCATTAAACAGTCACCGGACAAAATACACTGCAGCACCCAGAGCAGACACAGAGAAGTTGCCTTTGATGATGGGACTACAGCAGAGCTCATCTTTCTCTGGTCCTACTGGCCTGACAGGAGCTTGGCAGCACATTCCCACCCCAGGAGAGCTTGTAATCTGGTGGTTATAGGTGTACTTGAGAGGTGCAGCTTGAAATTCCCATCGGCAAAGAAGGGAAGAGGAGCTCGGTATCCTGCAGCCTCGCTGAGTGAGCCAAGCCCTACACTGTTGTATAAAAGGAGCACCCACCTCCATTTCTTTTCCCTCTGACTGGACTTCAAAATAAAACGTAGCCAAGGACTGAGACTTGTGAAGAGTCCAGTGTCCTGGAAGCTTGCCTAGAACCTGGGGTGCTGACCAAACTGACCCAATCCAAGCAATGAAGTTTCTGCATCGTGATTCAGGTGTGAGCTTCTTGGCCCTCTCAAAGCCCTTCCAGGGATTTTTGATACCTTAAAGCTTATGGAGCAGCTGAGCAGGAGGATTCCAGGACTGCAACTTTAGACTGGAGGGCCTTAATTTCGTTTCAAGGAGTTAAATGCTTTGGATACAGACACTAATATCGCAACGGAGGGAAAAAACCAAGAAAGAAAGTTGCCAAGGAAATAATTGAATACAGACTGAGGGAGAGTGTTCTCTTTGCTTTTGCTTCTTCACATGTGCGGTCAGTACTGGTTTTGTTATGTAGTTACCTATTAAAAAAAGGTAACACTGAGTTCAGCAGCAGCGCTAATTACCAGCATAACCACATGACCACTCGGGGCTAATGATAGTCCTGAACCCATGTTATCTTTTAATAGCTAAGCTGATTAAACTAGCACAGAGGAAAAACAAGTTAGAGAAATTACCTCCATGGTACTTCTCCCGGGGAAATCCAGGCGCTTTCCAAGCGTGCAAAGTGCGTATATCACATGTCAGTTCCCAACCAGCCAAGATAGAGCTGCCTGGTAACTACTGAGCTCACATTTCTGTGAAACTGTAGCACAGGACCGAGAGAGATGATAGAAACCGGCTGTATCAGCCAGGGACACTTGTGAACCCAGGGTGAACTTACGACCTCTAATCGGGTGCGTGTCATAAGCAGCAGTTGCCATTTATTCTTGCCTTAAGCCTTCCTCTCCCTTCTCTTTCCTCCCTTTCAATTCCACCCCAGAAAAGACCTTGTCATCTCCTCAAGTGGCCAAGATGGAAACGTGCACAGAGTTGAAGCACTGCAACCTTGAAATACGGAGCCAAACTCCGGTTCCTCCCCCTTGTTCCCCTGGGTGGGAAGGAACAGAGGAAAGAGCAGATGCTTCCCTGTCTGAAGGCCAGAAAGGACCACTCGGATCAGCTAGCCCATCTTTTGGTAGCTAAGGTGATTAAATGATTATGGGGGGAAAAAACCACAATGTGGAGACATTCCCTTCATGGTCCTTCCAGGAAAATGAAGATGCTTTCTTTATCTCAGCCCCCTTGCCTTCCTGCCTCCTGCCCTGCTGGCCTCATAGTATGGCACCTATATGCAACCTTGGAGAGTGCCCATCAACGGGGTTAGGCTCCTAAGAAGTGTGAGTGATTGCAGTCAACTGCAGGTAGCTCTCACCTCGGAGATAAGTACCCTGCTGAGATCTCATGACCCATTGGCGAGATGTTATTTAACCCTTCCTACGTTAGAAAAGAGGCACAGGCTCACCAAGGATGCCATATCCAGGCTGAAGAGAGCCTGAGCTAACCGTGGGATGGATTAGGCCAGATACCAGAATGTGAGAGGTGGTTTTTCAGCCCCTGCTCAAGATTTTCATGAGCAAATATCTCCAGACTCATCTGATCTCACTAAGACCTTGACTTGTAGGAAATATGAAACACTCCCCAGGCCTGGGCTTTAGGTAGTTGATTTAATCCCTTGCGCTTGAGGATTTCATCTGACTGCTTCTTCCCTGAGAGTAATTTCGCCATTTGTGTGAAAGAAATAGGACATCAGTGGATAAGAGTTTTGAAATTGGGCTTGGACCATCCTGCACCAGAGTGCTCTGAAGAGCGCCTGGTAACCATTCTGTGATAACCCCAAACAAATAAAACTCCCACCTATGTGTCTCCTGCGGCATTAAAAAAATTTCAGCAGTTTCTCATTAATACCCAGACTGCTTTTAAAAATCCACAGAAGTTAAGAAATATTCTGTTTTCTGAACAAATTTTACGAAAAGATGAGCCCATTTTTTCCCCCCTTCTGTTTCAGTGAGTGGAACACCTCCCAGCCTTTGGTGAGAACGCGGTGGCAGAACGTATGTGCTGAAGGCGACTTTTACACCGATCAGAATTTGTCCTCAAATTCATTTTTGTTTAATAAACTAGAGAGTATAAATACTTACTGAATGACTCTACCCTGATCTGGCCAGAGAAACCCACCTTACTTTCTTTATCTCCTCTTCCTCTCTTCTCGTCCCTCCTCCTGGGTGCTCCGTAGCGTGGTACGGGTCTGAAAACGTGAGGAAGTTCCCACAAAGTGTATGTCATTGCAATTAGCTGCTCATGCGGTTCCAGCCTCTGAGACAAGGAATGTCTTACAGAGACCTCTCGACCTGCTTGGGTGATGCTATTTAAACCTGAAGAGAGACACAGGCTCAGGAGAATTTGCAAGTGTCTGTCCCCCAAGGACTCACAAAGACATCAGCAGGAGTTAGCACTTAACCTCGAGAATCTAGGCATAAATAGCGCACCCAAGGCTACTGAGAAAAACCTGGAATTAAGTGGCTGTCCAAGCCTTGTACATGGGCCATAGGGGAATTTCTGCTTTGCTTGGTTTTGAAGGTTTCTTTAAATTTCATTACCTTTTTTTGTTAGCCTTTCCTTTTATGTGGCTGTACCTATGCATATGCAGGTAAAAATACGTTTGTTTGGGTTTTTTTAATTAGACAATCTTAATTTATAGCTGTGTGTGGTGTGCTAGAGGAGCCGTGTGTACTTGGAGGGTTTCTGCCAGGCTTCCAAGGCTCGATTTTATTCCTTGCTGTATTACTTGGCTTTGTTTGTGCATTGATGTAGTGTCGATTTTCAATTCCACCTCCCCCAGGCAGAAATAGGTGACCTACTTTTCAGCCCCGGACATCTGCTAACTGTAGCCCATCCCTCCCTCTGTCCTTTAACCCCTTCTTCCTTCCTTCAGAGCATCTGCTGTCTTGCAGGGAGCTGCGGTTGTCCCCCAGGCTGCTTTAGGGCTGTGGGGACCCCTCCGCAGCGCAGGCAGATAATCCAGAGGCAGTGCTGAAACAGGGGTGCACACGCGGCACCAGAGAGGGTTGCATTTCTGCCACACAGGGTCACCCCAGTAACATCCCCAAAGCCAAGTGGGCCCAGATACCATCTGGAAGGTCCTGGGGCACCTCAGCTCCCGTCACACGGTGGTGACCCAGCCAGGCCTCCTGCTGCTGGCCCTGCAGTGGAGCTGGACGAGTTTGCTGTGGGATCTGGATCCAGCCCATCAACAGTTGTTGGTCCTTCCCATGCTTGGCTCAGCAGTGGTGGGACTGGGGTGAGGGGGTGGGAGCCCTGGGGCCCACCTGGCTTCCCACTGCACTGGGAGCCCCTCACTGGTCCCTCGGTCCCTCCCCACCCGGGCGCCCCTCGCACCAAGGCCGCTGCTTGGTAGGAGAGGTGGCGGGGAACAGGAGGGGCCCGCGGGGCGCCTGCAGCCTGGGGACAGGGCAAGGGCTCTCCTCACCTGGGTCGGCTAAGCCCCCAGGCCCTGAGACAGTCTCTGCTGGAGTGTAGGATCCTGGACCCAGCACTGAGAGAGACTTTTGCTCCCCTGCACGCTCCTCAGGAACCCTTTCCCCACGACAAACAGGGCTGCTGTGCTCAGCGGCCGTCTGGTCAGCTGCACCCCGGGGCAAAAATCAAACATTCATCCTGCTTCTTATGAATAGACTAGAATAGTCCCGTTGGAAGGAACCTACAACAATCATCTAGTCCAACTGCCTGACCACCTCAGGGCTGACCGAAAGCTAAAGCATGTTGGGAAGTCTCTCCATTCAGAATTTTCCCTTTCACAGGGGTGCTGTTTCCTCCCAGAGGCCTCCTCTGCTATCGCTGCTCTTACAAAGCAGCCCTTGAGCGTCGCCTCGCAATCCACTTCAACACCAGCTTCTCCTGTCCTTGCTAACTCCTTCCTTACGGTGATTTCAGAGCCCTCAGCGAGAGGCGGCGGTGCTGGTTGCTCACGTGGTGGCTTCTTCAGGCAGTGCCAGTTCTGTGCCTCGGCTCTGGATGATGCCAGGCTGTCCAGGCTCGGGCCTTGCGCGGCCTGAGCGTTGTGTTCCAGGGTGCTTGTTGTAGAGTCGTGGACAGCAGACCCCAACCTGTGGCACTGGCAAGGCAGGGTCAGGGCCGCCCGCTGGACCTGTGACAGACGCTCTCTGTTAACCCCTCTCCTGCCCCAAAGGGGAAGAGAAAGGGAATGAGGGAGAGAGACTTATTGATTAGAAAATGAAACTAAAACAGCTTCAATGAAAATAATGATAATAAAATGAAGTATATACAAACAGCTGGTGCTGGGGAAGCCCCAGACTGGACTCGGCAGCAGATGGGAGCAGGATTCAGGAGCTGGATTCTGGGACTGGATTTAGGAACACAGAGATCAGGATCTAAGGCACAACAGACAGAGTCCTCCTTGGACACCAGCCATTGAAGAAGAGGCTTGACCCTCGTGACCCCTCAGCTTTATAGTGAACATGATGTGCATGGGATGGGATCCCTTGTTGGTTAGTTTAGGGTCATCTGTCCCTTCTGCTCCTCCCTGCAGTGCAGCCCTTTACTTTCTGCACCAGGATCAAGCAGTGACCTTGGTCTGCACACCCCAGTCCTTGGTAGCGACTCTAAACATGGAATTTTATCACTGCGAGAATCAGGAACTGTGCAAAAATCTGCCGTGAACTTCAGAAAATGCAGTTGGGTTAGAAGAGGCTGAGCTGAAAAGTCAAATCACTGACCAGAATTGTTCTGTTCCAACTTGAACCAGGACAGGTGCCCAGGTCCTTTGGGCTGGTTTTGCAATGCAAATGCGTTTCCAGTCTGGGTAATTTATACACTGGTTCGATCGCCTCTGCAACGTCTCCCTTCTGTCCAACAGCAGGTGGCATGTTTGGATCAGGAGTGGAAGTGCTCTGGCCTAGACTCAGGGAGGATGCACAGGGACTGAGAAAGAAACAATGCAGCAGAGAAACCTTTTCACTAATTTTGCAGCATAACTTCAAGCTGCCACTGAAAAGGCCAATTCTGGCTGGGCAGTTCTGCCTTCCTCTTGCTTGTGAGGGTCCAGCAGGAGGGGAAGGGGAGCGTATCCCCTTGCAGCAGCCCAGATGAAGGCGTCTCTACTGTAGCTGATGAAACAGCTTTGCTCATAAGAAGGGCTGCTAAGCAAATATTTTAGAAGCATTTATTATAAAACAAAATCCACATAAATCATTGTACAAATGCAGAGTCTGTTATCTGTACAGATATTTATACAAAACACCAGTTACTTCAAACAAGACTTTGGTTTTGTTAACATAAAGAAACATTGCAGTTTCGTGAGCAGAGAATTGTTAAGGTATGATGGTCTGAAGTGCTGAAAGCCTCAGAGGAGTTTTTCCTAAGGCAGTATTACCAAGTCCATTTGTATGCTTGAAAGCCACGCTTGGAAAAATAATTGGTGCAGACTTTCTGTAACGCAGCAAAGATTTTATGGCTCTAGTAAGAAGCACAACAGTGACACTCTGAAAAGAGTGCCTATTTAATCCCCAAATACAGAACCATCAGTTGCTGGATATTTTTCTCTTTTTCTTTTTTAATGTTATGTATGACAGGTATCAAGACTTCTGTGGAATAGGTATGAATGCATAAATCAAAGTTCACTTGAAATAATGCATTTGAGAGAAATTCCAGTACAGTACAAATTCAAGGTACGTGTGTTCTAAAACATTTTGGAACTGTCAGCTTTCAGTTAGTTCCACAATTTGCAGATGGATGCGTCTTAACTGAAGAGAACCCTCCCAACGATACAAAGCTTTGTTAAAACCAGCGGTGCACAATCTACACAGGGCTCTGGGGGTACTTGTGATTTAAGGCTTTCGTGCTTTTTTTTCCCCAGTTAATAGGCTGAACTGTTTAAAATACACAAGGCACGGAAGGTTTGGGTTTGGTTGTCTTTTGTAGTAACAAATGGTACAAAATGCTACACGTATAAAGCTGTCATTATTAGGCTGTTTGCAGAATACACACTTTAATATAAATATAAAAAAGATTGGGGGAGGGATTCATCATAAAAATCCTTGGTACTCTTTGTACACCCACACACATTTACAATAGCAGCAACAGCGACACAATTCGGTGAGAAGCGCTCTGGGTTGGGTTTGTTTGTGATGCCCTCCAGAGTTCAGGTACAACAGCGAAGCAGCCCTCCCGTTCTCAACAGCTTTTGCTTTATCTCTTGTGGGCTGATGAATTCCATTTACAACTATCGTGTTCGTAGTTGCAACTCAAATACTTTCGTACTTACTTACACACAGCAAGACTTCGTACAAGTCAAACCGGAATATCGCTCCCTTTGGTCAAACACCAGTGGCCTGGGAACGCTGTCAGGGCAGCAGCATCGTTCTGATGTAGAGGAAGGTGCGTCCGCAGCGGTAGTTGCTTTTCAAAGATGTGAATGCCCAGGAATTAATCTGCCACTTACTGCACCTGCCAAATTTGCTCTTCTCCTTTGCTAAGTCCTTCTAAGCACATTCTCTGCACATATTTTGTCAATATAAACCAAACCACTTAGGAAGTGCCATCCCCCAGGATTCTGGGTTGGCTGGAGATCCCAGCCCCTGACTCCAGAGCTGGGCTCCAACACAGGCCACAGCTCCTGCTGGGAACAGCCAGAATGTGGCAGCTTGTCACGGGTGGTCAGGAGCACTGTCAGTAGGTCAGGACATGGCATTTCAAAGGGTTTTGTTGTGGAATGTAGAAGCCATTTGTATCACACTGGTTTCCATTCTTCCTATCAGCAGCCTTAACATTGATTTAAAAACAGTTTTTCCCTTTTTCCCCTCCATGGAATATGAGCTCATGTGAAAAGGCCCACGGCAGAGTTGGCCAATCTCAAAATAAACAAATGAAAGAAAAATACCCCTTACAAAAACTAGAGTAAGTGTCCACAGGAAGGCGAGCTAGAGGATGTGACAGGATTGAAAATATTAGTGTTATTAGAATATCAGTATTTCTCTTAACACATGGTAAATACCTTAAGCTGTTCAGCGAAACTTACTGAAGAAAGGGGTTTTTACATTTAATGATTAACAGAAAGTGTTGCAGTACCTAAAGGAGCAGCAGCTCAACCAGCGGATGCCTCTCAGAATTCAGGATTCAGCCTTCCCTGAACCTTCTACAGACAAGCCAAATTTAGAGTGAGGAATCATAGTAAAAACATAGAAACAACAGAATAACTGAGCTGTAAAGAACTATCATCCTTGGCTGTGGCTTGTCTGAGGCTCTGTCCAAACATGGACATTTATAAACCATCCTGCAGCACCTGAACACCAAATAGGTTATTCCTAACTCAGGGCTCCACACCAGGTGCTCTTAAGTGTTCTTAATGTCTGGGAACACGCCTGTGTTCTCTTTTCATCTCCTGAACAGGAATGGGTATAACTTCTTGTCCAAGCTACTCATTAGGACTGACTTGACATCCCCCAACAAAACAACTGGCATCAGAAAAGACCTCCTTCCAAAAACGCTTGAAGCAAACGGGAACGCGCGACTGGGTGAAGTTTCACTGACCACACTCATAAAGTGCGACGTGCTCCAGAGGCTCTGAAGGAGGCACAGCTCTCCCCAGCAAAGGGATCTGGCCTTGCAAGCAAAGCAGGAATGTCCCCGCCCCTGGTGCATCAGCCCAGTGTGACCAGCCCTTCCCGAGGGCTCCTGCTTCCAAAGTCTTTCTTGCTGCTGTGCACAGAGCTTTGGAATTGCAAAAGCCCCAGAATCCAACAGGCATCATTAGGTGTAAAAATGGGGAGAAAAAATAAGTCCTAAATCTAGCAGATGACCTTCTAGATAGCAGATGGAAACCAGATCTAGAATAAATGGGGCCAGAGATTTATGGAAGGCTGGTCCTGGGTGTGTACAGCAGGTATGGAGGGAAGACACACATACCGTCATTTTGAAAAGAATGGGAACTTGCAGGGAAGCACTCGCACCCTTTGCAAAACCATGAGATCAAGGTTCAGTACTGAAGATCAAACCCATTATTCTAAAAGAAGACATTTTTTTCCACTCATTTCCACCTTCCTTTTCAGAACATGCTGGGAACGGCACAGTCTCATCCTAAAGAACACACAGTTTGTCATTTAGCTTAATCTTTGCCTATGTGCTACTTAGCAATCTGTCCAGATAGAAGAAAACCGACGCAGTAAGACAGCTGGGACAATGCTAACGAAGTCTCTTCTAAACCATCCAGCAGTAACGCACAAATGAATTACCTCCACTGCAGATTTCAGGGTGCAGTGGCTGTTGCCCAGACAAGCTGTAACTTACACAAAACTTTTGCTTGAAATGAAAGAACGCTTCCCGGTGAGATCCTGACTTGTCCATTAGCCTCGCAGCTTCGTGCTGCTGCCTCATCTGTCCTGCCAACAGGACAAAGGCTGCAAAGGAGAAGACGACGACCTGAGCAGCTGCTTTCCTGACAGCACTGACAGGCAGGTAAGCTGCTCTCTGCTGGGACGTGTCTCCTTTACATGTACCAGCATCAACCACACCATTTGTTCTTCACTAGCTCCTCTCCAGACACAGCTGGATATTACACCCTGACCCTGTCCAAGTCACAATGACCTCAGAAAATAGCATTTGAAAACACTGGTACAAACACTCAGAAGCTCCCATGGGTAGTCCACTCACATGCATTGCCTGCAGCTTCTCCAGAGAGAACTCATCATATCGCACTCAGCTTCCTCACAAAACACATTTGTGCTATTAGAACTATGCCTAAACCTCACCAAAATACACCTCTTCCCCACTCATTTCCTATTCAGCCCTGAACTGCCACAACTTGCCACATGCGTTCACTCATTCCCTGCGACTCTTTCTCTCATCCCGATCTAGAAGAAAATAGCGCCTGTTTCCTCCTTAAGCCTGAAAGGTCCCAGGGTGGAAACCACTACGAGTGCACTGAGGGTATTTCTGGAGGGAAGTAGCTCCTGTCACTCCATTTTTTTTCTTGGTCTTTTCAAGCACTAGGAGTGCAAAAATCCTTTTAGAGTACATAGTCTGCAGCCATCAAAAATAATATTTAATATATAAATGTTAAGATGCTTAATTTGTATACGACCTCTTTTTAGAAGAGGCTTTATAAGTCAGTACTACGGAGCAGTGTGGGACTTTGATTCTGATCACCAAACTTCATGTGCTTCAGAGGAGGCAATTTCTCAGCAGACATCAGCAGCAAAAGGCTATCAATGTCCAGCTGAAATGAAAATGTGCTTAATTCACACCATTCAGCAAGTGCTTCCTTCCTTCCGAATACCTCAGCACCAAGAGAATCTGACACTTAAGACAGATCAGGGTACAAGTCTTCAGTTGACGTGGTCAGGATTGTCGTAGCTGTGGCTCTTCATAAAGATCAGTGGTTTAATGAGAACAAAAAGCAGTAATAAAAATCAACCAGTGTTATCACAGGAATACAGGAAAATTAATGTAGTACATCTCTAAGTGAGAACTGTAACACAAACCAACTAAACTAATGAATTCATTATAAGAGGTGAGCAGTTACCATGCAGAAACTGACTTAGGATATGAAGTTGGGTTGCCAACTGCTGTAGAGCGGAGCAACTGCTCCTTTGTATGATGGACATAGCACATAAAATATCCTGTGGATCCAAACTCCTAATTTCATTTACTGGAACAGGATCACATGAGAATTGCTTTGTTCCACCAAATCATCAGCACTTGTTCATAGATCTGATGAGCCACCCCGAGAGTAACAAACTGTGACCTTGTCCCTCTTGGCATACTACAGATTTCCTAACGTTGGCAGGGGATGGGGAAAGAACCCATTCCTAAACTCCAAGCTGTATTCTCCAATTCAGTACAATGCTGTATTTTTCTCCATGAAAAATGGTGGGCATCTTCGTTGTGCTCAGTCTCAAGTGAAAATTTAGACATGAAGGTAGTAAATAGCTACACGAAGAGTTTTAGTAACACAGCAGCACAAATCCTGTCCTTGAGCAACGTAGACAGGAACAACAGATCTGAACTGATAAATCTGAACACACAAACTAGTGACTACAACACGGTGCTCCCAGCGCCTCCACCACCACCACAAAGACCTCTGTCCTGGAGTTGTAGGGTTCCTCTGATGTGCTCTCAAACAACTTGCTAAAAAGACCACAAATCAAGTACAAATTAAGTTCAAACAAGAAGAGAGTTTTCACTGTTGGCAGTAATATTAAGGCTGTCAAAGGCCCAACATCTGCTGGTCGGCAGCTGCAGAAACAGGTGTGACTCTGTACATTCGGAATGCCCCTCGGATGTCCCCAGTAGGCACTCGCATTATCATCACCAGAGCTGACTTCATCAAGCGCCACACGATACCCAGCCCCTTTTGCTACAGCTAGAGAGCGATCAAAGCAAAAATTAATCTCCTGTATTTCAAAAGGGACTGATCCAAGCCCCCTCCCCCCCACAACTCCCCAAAGGGTTTTTCTGGCAGGAGGTGGGGACACGAGCACTTTGCTGGTCATGGTGTCCTTAAGTTACAGTGGTTTGCACAAGAGTTTATCTTTTTTGTTTGAACACAATTAGAAAGAAGTTTTGTCTCCGCTCTTTCCTCCCCTTTGCATTTTCTAAACCTGAACTCGTTTTGTGGCGAATTTTTAAGAGATACGTATTCAACTGTTTGAACGGCAGACGGGTTTGTTTTGACCCACTTCTACAAACACCGATTAAAAGCCAAACACCTTTCCTCATTTAAAGGAATACAAGCGACCACTTCGGAAAACGAACATTAGAGACAAAGCAATTCTCTGGTCAAATCAGTACAGGCCAACATCTCGGAGACCCAGCACAGGGAATTGCTGGACTTCTGGCAAAAAGGTACTAGCCCTGCATGTTGAGAAGGAGCTGACTGTTACAGCTCCTTCCACACGGTCACCAAAGCCTCACCAGGAAGGCTGAAGGAGCTCGGCTTCATCACGATTCAAATGGTGAGTCTGACCAAATCCACAGCTGGTCAGGCCTTTCTCTCAGCTTAACCACAACTTGAAACTTGCCCCTTGCTCTCACCCACAGCTCAACACAACTGCTGCTGCCACCACTCACCCAGTGCAGCGGGGAACTGACTGGAGCTACATTGAGTTCTTTAGGGCTGGTTATCTTTCTCAGCTTGAAGCAGTTCCAGAATTGGTCGCGTTCAGAGCAGCACGGACACAAGGCGCCTTTGCGCCTAGTGGAGCCGGAAGGTCTGGCCCAGAGAGGTGTTCTTCCAGTTCAGTGGTTTGAGATCCAGCTCTCAGCGCACGAGCTCTGCTGGGAAGGCTTCAGTTCACCGCACACAGGATCCTCGCATGTTGTCTCCCAGTGGTGGTGAAGGGACGAGATACCGACTGTTTTATTTAAGCATGATTTTTCTTCTCTGTCAATAAACTCACATCTTTCTTTAGGCTCCTCCTCCCCCAAGCCACTTTGCTCTCTTTCCTCACATTAAGAATTACATACGCTTTGCATGTAAAAAGGTGACTTAAAAATGCAAAAAGGCTCAACTTTCCCTCCCCAAATCCTTTGGAGATTGAATCATTTTCATGACTTCAAAAAGGCAAATATGGCACAAAAGAATGGAAATTAAGTTAAAAAAATCAATTTTATAAATATTCTTCCTCTGTACAATTTCTCACAGCCCCATCCCTCCCACCCGTTTTTATTCACATTTCTTTTTTTTTTTTTTTTTAAAATTCCCACCCGGATTTATTTTTAAATCATAAAATATATATTTTAAATCTGTTCATATTTTAAAATATTTACAGGAAAAGTTCCTTCTGTTGAGGTCATGAGGAGTCTGTACAAGGAGAGGGTGGAGGGGGATAGAGGTGAAAATAGCTTCGTTCTGTGGCAGGAGACGGAGGGCAACTTTCTTCTGCTGACATGTACTGACTGCGAGGTGTGGGTGGAGGGGGATAAGGGTCTGAGTCTGAGTTTAAATCTATATAGTATTTGTTGGCCTTCCATCGACTGGTGGTATAGTCACTGTCACACACATCTGTGCTGCACGGGGTGGTGGGTGGAGCTATCCCTCGTATAAGGTACGGCCTGAAAAACAAACAAACGCACACACAAACAAAGGCACGTGCATTAGTTGCAATCTGGGGAAAAAAAGAGAGAGATCTTGAAGATGCAAAGCGCTGTGTCCTCGGGACGCCTGCTCAGTAACACCCTGGGTGAGCCTCGATCCAGGCCTCCATAGGAACCCAACAAAAAGTATCTGAACTGCGTTAAATTGGAATGGTACAACTGCCCTCAGCCAGCAGCGCCGCCTTCCAGCCCCCGACCACCACAACCATTTAGCCCAGGCACTAACAAATAGGTTGACTTGTCAAAAAGTTCTGTGACAAGCTTCAAGGGCTGCACCGCCAACCTCCTCCACACAGGATGCCAAGTGGCTATTACACAGCAACATAACCTGTATATATACACATATTGCACGATTACCGAGCAACGCTGCATTGAGAGGCGCTAAACCCTGCTCTGTCAAAACAAGAACAGAAAGCCAAGTTTAACAGCAAAACTGGCACCACCTCTGTTTGATGGTCATTTATTAAGAGAGGGAAAGGTTTTTTCAAACAAGGTAAAGTCTAAACCAAGAAAATTTGGCTTAAGGTCCAGAATTAAAGGACAGATTTAATAGATGATTTATCCAAAGTTTAATCCGAGCTGTACCTGTAAGATCTCGTGGTTGAAGGAATGTTTGAGGAATAAAACATCTCTGCGTTATACAGGGAGCGATCGGTGGCTGGGGAAGGAGGTGGGTTCAGGATCTAGGAAGAATAGGAACAAGCAGTATGAAAATCTGGGTTAATTATACAACTCCACTTATTTTGAAAATGTTATTTATGGCTTCACTCTGTCACTCATGCTTATTTTAGTTTCCTCTCCTTGCTGCTTAATGCATCATTAATGATCACGGAAGTTCATTATGAAACTTTACTCTGGGCTTGGGTACACTGCACGCCTTCAGAGTTCTCACAGTACAGGGAATTTTCCTCCTTGCCACATCTGTTACTGGGGTGGAAGGTTGGGGTAAAACTGGAAATTAGAGCCAGTTCTCCTGAATCTCAGGGCACTTCCTTGGACATAAGGACTGACAATGGGAAATCAAGTCTGTTCCACTCCCAGCCCCTAAACATACCCCCGGTCAACGGCAGGGTCAGGAGGCCAAGCTCCTTCGCTGTAACACAGCCCCATCCTTCTCTGAATGCTTCCCTTTTATCACCGTTCCACAAACACATTTTGGCACAGGTCACAATGCCACGAGCCTAAGAGCTAAAAATGAGTTCCAGCCTGCCCTAGCTTGGGTGAGCACACGCACAGCCGCTGGTAACCCTCACACCAGGAGCACAGTTCATTATGCTTCAGAAGCCCTTAGGATTCCTCTCCTGGTAGGAAGCAGAACCCCTGACACGACCAGCAGGACTCTGGCCTACAAACCAGGCGAGCGCTTCAGCCCTTCCAACATGGAAAATTACAACACTGCTCTTGCTGGTGGGGTCTTGCTGCCGATGGGAGCATCTCGTACGCAGCCTGTCCTGGGCCTCCTGCCAAGCCACGGCCTGCCCGTGACCATGACAGCACCCTTCCTCTGCCACTGCCCTTCTCTTGTTATAATATGGTAAAATCACTGGCGTGGAGATCATCTTTTTGGTCTTCTCGGTGAAGCATCTAGCAAAACGATTCCCAGCCACGGAGCTGAGCTCATCGTTACTAATTCTGACAAGCCCTGCATCCAGATTCGCGTGAGGAGAGACAAGCCTGAATAGCACCCAGTGCCAGCTGTAGGGGGTGAGGAGGAATTGCCCCACGAGTATCTTCCAGAAGTCCCGTTCCCTGAAGGAGCACTGCATGCTACCTCTGGATTGTCTCCCACAGGCACCCGGAGCTGCATCGACACCACTTCATGTTCGGATTAAACACAGCAAACAGGCTGTGTAAGCCCAGGATGCCTGTGGCCAGGTTCTCAGGTATATAATCTGGCATAACTCCATGGACATAAATTCTGTCCTAGTCTCCATCCACAGCACCATTTCTCAGTACCACTAAGATGTGCTAAACGAAACAAAAAACCCCAAGACAACCCGATGCTCAGGTCTCTCATTATTATTAACCTAAAGCTGGGTAATCACCTACCGGGTAGAACTGACCAAAATATTGGGCTGAAGTAGTAACTTCACTGTAAAAAAGCCCTTGCAACAGCTCAGTCTGTAAAGAAAACCCCTGAAAGAAGGGCTGATGTCACCCCTGCAGGCTCTGGCTGACGATGCACGGAGTGGAAAGGGTGGAAGAAGGATTCCCACTAACACTCAGGTCAGTTTAGGCCAGAATTGCTCTTTTGGCCAACACAGATCCCACAGAATGGCACAAGCAGATCAGCTCTTGGGCTTCTTTCCTCTTCCAAGATTTACTGAAGTAAGGAGGTTTTTATATATATTCAGCTAAGTTTTTTCTGCTCATCCTTGTGTGGCACTGGCAGATCAATTGGGTACTACCATGAATTGTTCAGCACGTCACAGAGACACCGGTAAAGCACGAGACAAGCTAAATTAGGAGGGCTGCTGAGCTGTAACCATCTGCTTGCTGTGACTAGCTTCTTAACAGCTTCACAGGGAAGAGAGTGTGGGAAATATGTAACCAATTTTACCTTATCAATTGATAAGCCCAACAGCCTCTCTTTTCCATCTCTGTCCTTGTTAAAAGGGACAGAGAGCACATCTGCCACTGCTCAAAACACTCTCAATCAAAACGCCCATACGAAGCGTCACAGTTTACATGTAAACACAAGTGCACATGTACCCACAACGTATGTGGGTTCCTGATTACTGAAAAATCACCTGCTAGCCGGTAGATGACTCTGCAAGCTGGTGTGAACAGAGCAGTGTATGTATGGATTGCTCAGAAGCACTAAGGAAAAAGCCTGTCCTATGACAAAACACTGGCAAGTGTTGACCTTTGAGTGTCTCTCCTACATATTCTTAATCGTTTCCATTCATACCATATGTCTTTCAGTTCATGAAAGTCTGATATGGGGAATAAAATCCTGTCACTTCCAACAGTGAAAAGCCAGAAGTGGAGCTAAATGATGGCTGAAAAAACCCAAGCAAAGCCAACTCTGCTGGTACCAGTGTTTTCTCCCAGAGCACGTGCTCTGTTTTCTGAGTCAACAAGCGACACTTTATCTAAACAGATTATTTCTCAAGCATCCACATCCCAGTCCTGTCGCGCCTTGTCTTTGCTCCACGTGTTCCTGCAGCACTATGCAGTGAAAAATGTCACCAGGCCACTGACATCAGCATTTACAAAGACCAAAGGAGGTGGCATCTCCAAGGGAGTCAAGACAGAAGAACAGAAGTACCCAGGAACAACCCAGCTGAGTATCACTCCCGTAACAAAACATTTTAGACACCGCATAGCGCCGTGCAAATCTGATGGGACTACAACAAAGCCCGTCTGTGAAGTTCAGTGGGTGTCAGACTGGGCCTGTGTCTCATAAACAGCAACAGCCAAGAACAACTGTTATTAACATCCTCCTTAGCAGCACCAATTTTTATCTTCCCTTTCTTCTAAAGTGGGAGATACCAAACTCGCAGGAGTATTTTCAAGGCATACCTGTGGGTAGAAAGTGGCTTTAGTGCTGGATGAGCTACTTGAAGAGGCTCCAGTAACATGGTTTCTGTCATACAAGGGGGCACCGCTGCTTCCTCCCATGAGGCTCATGGAGCTAATCATGGACTTTCCACAAGAGATGCCTGCAGTGAGGTGGAGAGGAAAACAAGGTCAGGTAAAGCACCATTTTACATACCAATGCACAACAGAAAACAAATCCACATCTTGATAAGCCCGTGCAACGCTACTGGTTGTCACTTTGGGAACAGTCAGAACTTCAGGATTACAAGGAATAACACAGTCTGTAAAGAAAACGCCTCACCCCCAGACCACCTGTGTCATTACTGCAGCGCTGACCTCCTCACAACCTGCTGAGGAAGGAATCTCCAGAACAGCTGATCCAAACTTTTCACTTGTTAACTAACAAATTTTCCAATTAAAAAAATTCAGGCATTTCTGAAAAAACGGACTGTATGCTGCCCAAGCAAAACAAGCTAGAAACCTCCAAAGTTTCCATTTCCATCCAAAGAAATTCAATTGCAAGTACATGAAGAACAGCAAAAATTGATTATTTTTATTGAAAAAAAAATCACTGCTTAAACTGCAAATCAGCAGAGGCAGCAGGAAGGAAACCTGAGTGACAGGAAAAGGGAAGACAACATTCTCCCATCTGTTTTACTCCAAAAGACACTGAAATCAGACAATACATTTTCCGCTTCTTCCCGTCAGACTATTGAGTGTTAACCGAAGAGTTTAGTTTGGGAAGTTCTCAGAAATTTTTCAGATGCAGGAACTATTTATTACAAGCAGAGTGACTCTCGCTGCGATCATCATTCATGGCTATTTATCTTTTTCTGGGAATGCCATGGTACTGGGAACCTGTGTCTCTTCTTTGGAATTAACAGAAATGACAATATTTTCAGGAGACAGCTCAGGTCAGCACCTGCAGAGGTGCAGATGAAAATCACTGATACTGGCTTTAATTAAAAAAGCTTCAGTGTGAAGTCCAATTTAAAACACTATGGCCAAGGTTTCGCCTCAATGATTTCACCCTCAAATGTTACCACAAAACCCTCCTGAGAACCATAAACCAAAAACTGAAGCGGGGACAGCTGACCACAGCCATGGAAATGAGAAAGGCTAAATCTAAGCTGCATCTTGCTACGTTCAGAGCCATGCCTGGAGGAAAACAATTAGCACATCTCAAAAACTTGTTTAATATCAAGAAGTGCCACAGCTTTTCATTTATCTTGACGTTTATCATCTGTCTGATTTTCAACTGACATGAAATGCAGACTCCAAGCGCTCTCAAGTATGGATCTTGTATTCTGACCCTGTCTGGCATGTTTACAGACAAACTCCTGAGCAGTATGAAGAGATACTCTTTCAGCACTTTGCAGTTAAGAATTTGCCATTTCCTTTTATGAAAAGTCTATTTTAAATTGGTAAAAAATTTGAGGTATATCATTGCAGTCAACACACTGGAAAGAAAGGATCCATCCAGAGGGACCTTGACAGGCTGAAAAGGTGGGCCCCTGCCAACCTCATGAGGTTCAACAAAAGCAAGGTCCTGCACTTGGGTAGGGGCAATCCCAAGCACAAATCCCAAGCTGGGCGGAGTATGGATTGAGAGTAGTCCTGAGGAGAAGGACTTGGGAGGGCAGGTTGGTGATATTTTACAAGGGCTTGTAGTGATAGGAGGAGAGGTGATAGCTTCAAACTGGGAGAGCGTAGATTTAGAATAGAAATTCGGAAGAAGTTCTTCACTCTGAGGGTGCTGAGACACTGGCCCGGGTTGCCCAGGGAAGCTGTGGATGCTCCATCCCTGGATGAGATCAAGACCAGGCTGGACGGGGCTTTGAGCAACCTGGTGTAGCGGGAGGTGTCCCTGCCCATGGCAGGGGGATTGGAACTAGATGATCTTTAAGGTCCCTCCCAACCAAAACCATTCTAGGATTCTATGACTTAAGTGTTTACTTTGAGGTCTGTATGAGGTTTCTGAGTTCTTATCTACTAGGTGAATATCATGAGCTTTTATGCACACTTGGATCTCAGTGCTGTAGCTGCGTGCACTTCTCTGGGTGGACGACTTGAGTCCTGCGCGAGGTAGAGAAGCTTTGCCGTTTTTCAGACAAAGTACTGAGACACAGAGGTTCAATACTTTGTCCAAAAGCAAGCGGGAAAGCTGCCTCAAAGATGGGCTAAGCCACAGGGGTGGTTTTCATGTCACTTCAGGCAAAGAGCAGCCAGACTGTAAACCCTCCAAACCCACCCCAGACTGCTTGTGCTCCTCAGACAGTTTCAAGGCTCAGCTTGACAGGGTGCTGGGCCAGCTCGTTTAAACTGTATTTCTTTACCTTAAAGGGTTGGACTAGGTGATTCTTGAGGTCTCTTCCAACCTGTTATTCTAAGAACCTGTAAACCTCCAAACCCAGACACAGAAATGGTACTGATGAGGTGCGAGGTCTTTCCCGTCCTTACCAGTAAAAGTGCCATGCTGAGAACTTCCTGGAGCAATAAAATTCAGAGGGACGTGTGGGGTGCCACTGACATATTCATGTGGGAAAGGACTGTTGGGTCCGGTGTAGCGCTGACACACCACGCGCTGGCAAACAAAGTACATTCCTCCCATGACAAAAAGTGACAGTATTATCCCAATGACGGGCCCGATGGCGCTGCTGTGTGGCTGTGAATCATCGGAGACCGGCTTTGTTTTTTCTGGAAAGAGAGCAGAGAGAAAAAACAAAGGCGATCATTAAACATCGGGCAATATTTATGTTGCTGCCCTGGAGTTCGTGCACCACATCAACCAGCTCGTTCGTAGTCACTCACAGAGTGTCTGAAAGTATTTGCATCAAACTCAGGCACCTACAACTCCGTGTACTCTGATTCCATCCACAAGACTTCACACCTCCTCTGAATTAAGCAGTGGATGCCTTCCTAGCTTCCTAGGTCTTAAAATAGAGTAATTTTCCTTCCTGCTTTCTAAAAAAAAATGATACAAATTGAAAGGAAAATATAATCCAGAATATCTCAAACACTTTCTGCTTCTTGTTGGGGTTTTTTTGCCCTAAATAGCCCAATGTTAAATAATATAAAGTGCTGCAGTATCCGAGACGACCTGTGTATCGTGTCTCTCCCTGGTGATGGATAACACATTGAATATTCTTGCCAAATAAACCTGACACCTCTATGGTTTTCGCATATGTGACATTCTTCAGTGAAAATTACTTTTGATATTCCTAAGGTGAAAAAAATCAAAATAAACTTGGCCAAAGCTTATAAATCTTAATATACTCAGATCAATAAATAGACACCTTCTCCCCTTACTGAAGCTGTAAAAAGGGAATTGGTTGATGTAAGACTCAAGCCTTCACTTCCTAAAATTTTTCTCCAGTGATTCCGGCTTCATTCCCTTTCACTGAAGGGAATGAAAAACAACTGAAGTTTGAGAAGGAAGATAAAGGAAATGTAAAGATTTACCAATAAACTCTTGACTGCTCAGTATCAAGAATGCATTTCTGTCTTAAAAGTCTTTATCTACTTTCACACTTATTAGGGCCTGACAGCTTTTATGTCAGCTAAGACCCTTTCAAACAGTCAGATTAATTCAGATATGACACCAGAAAAAAGCAAAGCCAACACTGAAGCTTGTTCCCAGATTAACTGATTTAAACCACACAATTCTCCTTTTGGTTAAACTCAGCTTCTTTTGAATGCAAGATCCTTACCAAAAGTAGCAATCGTTCTTATTCCCTGCTTGAGCTCTTTCCCTCAGTCAATCAAGAAACCACAGAATGCTCTGTTCCACAGAGACTCCAGAGGAGACAGTCTTGTGCCTACGTAAATCACTTGAGACCTAATTGCAGGACTGGACCCAAAGTGCAAACAGGAAACAGCTGCATTAACTCGGCAGGACCAAAGTTTGCCAAGTGCATAAAGAAAACAAACTAAAAACTATTTGCTTTTGCTCTAAAATGCTATGTCTCAATTATTTTGCTGAACCACTCGTGAGCTACCAAATGCCCCTTCTAACTGCCCCCTTGCCTGAAAACTTCATGCACTAGTCATAGAACAGTTTGGGTTGGAAGGGACCTCTAAAGCTCCTCTAGTCCAACCCTACTGCAGGGAGCAGGGATATCCTCAACTAGAGCAGGTTGCTCAGAGCCCCATCAAGCCTGACCTTGAATGTCTCCAGGGATGGGGCCTCCACCACCTCCCTGTGTAGCCTCTCCCAGTGTTCCACCATCCTCACAGTAAAGAACTTCTTCCTGATGTCCAATCTAAATCTATCCTTCTCTAGTTTAAAACCATTGCCCCTTGTATTGCTACAGGCCTTTGTAAACAGGCCCCTTCCAGCCTTCTTCTAGGCCCCCGATGGTGCAAAGAGAAGGAAATTGCAAGCAGAGCACAAGTAAGTGAATTTTACTGTCCACTGTGGGCTGCAAAATAACAGATACCACCAAGGATTAGCACAACAACCGCTGTCAGCGTGCCTGTAGCTTGCTTACACCTGCTGCCATCAGAATTCAAAGTAACACTTTGCCCAGAAACAGCGAGGTCTCTCCTTTATTCATTTCCTACCTGAACTTTAACAGACCAGCTTGTGGTGTCCTGTGGACACTTGCTCATTGCACACCAGCTCCTCCACCTGGACCCTGTAATTGCAGTGGATCGGGCTGTGGATTTTTAAAAGCCACTCCAAGCTCAGCAGCAGCTCTGTGAGTTCCAAGGTCCTAAGCACAGCAGAATCAGGTCCCCCTGGGATCCAGGATCTGAAGGCCCACTAAACAAGGCTGCCTTGTATCCCATACAGCATTTTATAACTAGCTTGAAGTAACACTGGGATTTCAGTTCATCTCCACTACTGCACTACCTGGAATAACAGCATTAGAGACTTGCTACAGCACGCTGCAAGCTCACGCTCTTCTGCCACACAGACCAGTAGAAGAGCATGATGATATTTAGCAGCCAAACACAACTGTGAGAGTATCTGGCCAAGATTCATGGGCTTCCCTGGAAGAATACAAATATGAAAAGACTGGAGCTCTGCACAGGGAGACAGGACACTGCGCCTGAGCATAGCATTTTAACAAGGAAGAACATCTCACCACACATGAGCTCATCGGAACCGTCAATGCAATCTGGAAAGGAGTCACACTGCTGCTTCAGGAGGATGCACTGCCCGCTTGCACATCGGAACTGATTGGGTAGACAAATTGCTGCACAGAAAGAGAGAAAGGATTAAGTACTGCTTTGCATGGGAGCGTTTGAGCATCTCAAGAAAACCGAAACAAGGGATACGTGAAGCCACGTTTTTTATGCATTTTATATTATGACCAGGTAGGCACCAGAACATCGGCTTTGGTGCTCTGGGTAAAATGCAAGCCTGCATTTCTCTGATTCTTCCCTCTTGTGGTTATACATCCTTCTCATTGGGGCTAAAAGAAAATTCTGATCCCACTAACTCCCCATCCTTTGTCAAATCAGCCCTGCTGGGGAAAAACTGGAATCAAATCAGCAAGAATCTCCTACAAAAACTAACAAAGTGGAACTGATCACCTGACATGTTAACAAAACATAGTAATGGAGCGTATCAGAAAACCTTACATAGTCCATGCTATTTCATGTAGCTCTGTATAATATAACCATGCTGAAAAACTACTAAATGTCTTATCTACATTCAGAAGCCTCTGTTTCACCAAAACAGACATTGCAAACCCACAAAACTGCTCCCTGAAATGTCTGCAAAAATCTACCCTGCTGGCCCAGTGGCAATGGTTTGCATCTGAGCAGGTAGAGCCAAGAGTCCTGAGGTGTCACAGAGCAAGAGCCACGCCGCTGAATAGGCTCCTGAAATCTTGTACAGCCCCGGTGCCGGCTCACAGTCAAGCGTCTGTAGCAGCTACGCCTTGATAATTGACACAGAATATGCAAGTTTTCCCATCAACCAAAGGACGATGCAAATGCATCCACCCACACTTCTTTCCTGGACCCGGCTCCTACAGCAGGCTGCAGACAAAGCAGCTGCAACACCAAGAGTTCCTTGGATGTCATTCCACAGATCTCTCACACAAAGGTACATCCAGGATTCTAAGCATCCACTTGCCAAGAATGAACTCTCAGAACAGCCCATTCAGCCACAGGATTGAGCCCATCTCTTCCTCTCTGTTGCATCTTGTGGTGACCATTGTCCAAAAGTGAAGTGGACGCCGTGGAAAACAGTGCAAGCTAAAGTGGCAATGATGCAGAGGAAAAAAGTGCCTGTGGCAAGTTCTGCCAGTTTCTGTACTGAATATGGATTGAAGATACTCTTCCCCACCTACCCCATATATCTATAGTTCCAAGGCCAGGGGGTTATGTAGGCACAGTTCAATTTGAGCAACAAAATAAGAAAGAGGTAAAGAAAACCAGAATCAGTGGATAGCTTAGTTAAGTGGACGGTTTATGGTTAAGGGTATTTTTGTCTATTTGAAAGTAAAAATCATATATAGATATACTCATAGAATCACAGAATAATTAAGGCTGGAAAAGACCTCTGAGATCATCGAGTCCAGCCTATGACCTACCACCACCACTCAGCTAAACCCTGGGACTAAGTGTGGCATCCAGTCTGGCCTTAAACACCTCCAGGGACGGTGACTCCGCCACCTCCCTGGGCAGCCCATCCCAGTGTTTTATCCCCCTTTCTGTGAGGAAGAGCTTCCAAATATCCAACCTAAACCTCCCCTGGTGCAGCTTCAGGCCGGGCCCTCTCGTCCTGCCACAAATTGCCTGAGAGAAGAGTCCATCCCCCTCCTGTCTACACCTTCCCTTCAGGGAGTTGTAGAGAGTGAGAAGGTCCCTCCTGAGTCTCCTCCAGGCTGAACAGCCCCAGCTCCCTCAGCCTCTCCTCATAAGGTATCAGTCAGAATCCCAAATGGATGCTTATCTTAGAAGCACGAGTTGAGGAGAATTAATCTTACTATCACAATCTGCTTCATCAGATTTATCTTGGCAGTCAATTTCTCCATTACACCTCAAGTGTGCATCGATACACTGTCCTTTCTCACACTGGAACTGGGATGCGGAACATATGGGGCAACTGTCTTCATCGCTCTGGTCGTCACACTCTGGAAACCCGTCACATCGCCACGCCATTGGGATGCAGTCAATCTCTCCAGTTGCACAGGTAAACTGGTCTGGGGAACAAGTTGGAGGCTCTGGAGAAACAGAAAAATCACATTTGTATGTTCAATTTTAGCCCTTACAACCGACTAAAAATGTGACAGGCTTTTTCAAGAAAACCACATTTATGCCTGGAATGAAGTTCTTCTGTGAAATTATTAAGATTCCAGCAAAGAGGAAAACAAGATTTTGCATAGGGAATGAAATTTTGCCAACTTCATAACACAAACTGCAGGCACATTAACTGAAGAAGTGTGCTATAGCGGGGCGAGTGCTGAACTAGGGACAGGAACTACAAATACTTACTCTGGCTCTAACAGACGCTTTTTGGAAGACACTGTCACGCACCTAAATTCAAAGGAATATGTAATTTCTGATTGCAAACGACATTTGACACAATTCTAATCCCTGCAATTATATTCGCCTGGAACAATTCTTCATAAAAAAAACTAGCACATTGGGTTAATTGGCAATAAATACACCTAAACCTTGTCATATCTGCAGAGTCTCTGTTTCTCTATTTTTGGTGTGGTTTCTCCAAAAACAAATTTCCGAGTCAGATATGAATTGAAAAATATGAACGGAGAAAAAAATATCTGTAAAGGCCTGTTAAACATGAAGCTAAGTCCTCTTGCTGGCAAGTCCCTGGGTGCAGGTCAGTGGAGGCTCAGAGAGCAGGCTGAGGAGCACCGCAGGCCTGCCCTGATCTTACGTTCTTCCACTATGGTGAGAGACAGACACTGGACCTTGTGTACAGCCACGTTTATGTTTGTTGGACCTAAGAAAGCTGAGACTTCCTTCAGATTGGACTTCTGATGGATCAAGATCCTGGCATCAATCTCTTCCACACCCATACTGTTGCTCCAGTTGCTGTCACACACTGATAGGACTGAGCAGCAGCTACAGCCTCGCGTAGAGATGCAATAATTAT
Source organism: Todus mexicanus (assembly GCA_013389965.1). Lineage (NCBI taxonomy): Eukaryota > Metazoa > Chordata > Aves > Coraciiformes > Todidae > Todus > Todus mexicanus. Next base: position 50,854 of record WEIS01041600.1, read on the forward strand.
GCCATAATTGGGCATTCATAGTCGCTTTCTTCAGAACATCACAAGACAAAGACAATCCAGATGAAGAGTTTATTGCTAAAAAATGCTCCTAATTCTTACATCCAGCAAATTAGTGCATGCTTTTCCAGCACGAGCATCAATGACCGGAACAGTCACTAAGTCCCTTCGGTTGTTACCAGTAGCAGCTGGTTATGTTCAAAATGAAGGGGGCATCTCAAAACACCGCTGCAGCAAACAGATACATGTCCACTGATTTCAGAGGCTGCTGGGTCAAATCCCTGTGATTTGATTTTAAGTCAGTTTAAAGAGGCAGTCTCTAGTCCTCTCTTCACTGCTCTTGCCAGATAATGCTCTACGTGGATGCTTCACCACTGGGATTACTGGAGGACCACATCATACCTCTGACATGGGTTGGTAATGCTCCTCTGGAAACCCAAGGAGCTTTTATTAATATTCAGGGTCAGGAATGGATTTCACAAAGAACCCAGCATAAGGAAAAGTTCTCAGCTGTAACCAGTGCCGAGACTTTTTGTAGGACTTTCTCTACTGAGGGTGGCATTACAGATCCTAGAGCCACGCAAACCATTTCTGAAGTGCTGCTGTCCTTCCTGTGCTAGACAGGAATGTTCAAGAACGAGACTCAAGTATAATCAAGAGCTTGAAAAGCAAAACGCAAATAAAAATCCAAATGCCTTTGGGTTTTGAAAATTTTGTGATTCTTGAATTACAAATGTAGACAGTGATCTGACAGCTGGAGGTAAAATAAAGATGCCAGATACATGCATTAAGATAACTCTTGAATTAAGTTTTGATATGAGCGTGCTGTTTAGATAATTCAGCAGGCAGATTTCTACTTCTGCATTTAAAGCCACATTTAATATATTGCATTATGGCTGCATCTGGCAGGCACGAGCTTGCCTTTAAAAACTTGTCAAGAGTATTCCTAAGGTTACATGGACAAATATTCCCCAGCCAAAATAGCTACTAATCTTTTTTGAAATACTGGCTACTGGCCGTCACTACGACAGACAGGATAGGTTACAAACTTGTTGCGGCCTTAGTGAAAGAATTAGAGAAAAGCAACAATCAGACACCGAAATGGAGGCCCCTTAATTTTTAGATTTATAGCTGAAGATAACAAAGGAGTGAGACGTAAGAATCTCTCCTTGGCCACGTTGTGCAACAACAGTACAGAAAGAAATCTAAGTAGATTGATTCCCCCTCCCCCTGCAGATGTAACCACCACTACTCTAAAACCACATAGCGTGTTGTGGTCATGGGAAAGAAAACAGTTTATAATGGAAATGGGTGTCCCATGGGAGTCCAGAGTTCAGCCAGAAAATGAAATCCACAGCAAAATGAATACAATAAAAGAAGTCAAGAGCACCAACAGAGCCAAACGATTTCAGATATGATGCCTCTCAAAAGGAAACAATGTGGTTCTTGTTTTGTTTTTAATTCCCTCTGCAAACGTAACGTAACAATTATCAAAAATCCTAGTATTGTGAAAGGGAAGTCTACAGGAAAAGTCTACCCAGTGGAAAGAGGAGAGCTGCCTTAATTAAAAAGGATACAGTGGGGCTTTTGCCCTACGTTTCGTAACTGGACAGAACAGTTTCATGTTATGAGGCCAAATTCCTTTGAAAGACTGAAGTATCACACTGTGGGAATCACATCCACAATTCCTGCTGCAAGGCTATCACGGGTTGATGCAAAATCATTTTATAAGCATTTGTTTAAAAGCACAAACCCGTCCCATTGCACAATTACAGCAATTGCAGGAGAAGATGCAAGTATTTTAAGGTCAAAGAAGAATATTCTGCTCACAATGAAAAGTCACCTACGTCTAAAAACTGAAAAAACAACTGCCAGAAGAATCAAAGGTCGATTTAACACATGATGCAACCCATGTGAAGGAAAACACTGTGTGTAAATCCACACTTTGGACTGGAATGCAACCCCACTCCCCAACTGTTCTGATGTAAACTGCTTCTCAGTACTGTTATAAATAACTCACCTCCACACGTTAAGAGATTCTGTAGAAGCACGAGGTGCTCGGGGCACGAACACCTTGGAGTCCCATCCCCTTTGGCAATGCAGATGTGCGAACACCCACCATTGTCACGGGAGCATGGATGCACAGCTGGAGAAACACACAGAGAAGAACGTTAGACAGCATAAAGGAAATGGTAACTACTCTTAGCTAGGGCAAACTGACACAGCAACCACTCACAAACCGCTTCTGTTTGAGTAACCAAGATTTTGCCACAAATTAATAGGAAGATAAGTGCATGATTTCTCAGTTCAGTGCTCAAAAGATCATTGACTACCTCACGAGGACTACATTTCTCCCAGTCGCAGTAATACGGAGACCTTTAAATACTTCTAGAAAGAATTTGGGAGCTCAGGTGAGAGGAATGAGAAGGCAAATTTGTGAAGCTCACATTTACAGTGTACCTGGACAGCTCACCTGCATTTCAAGGGGAGCAAGCCATCAAGAATTATCACGTCACTGCAGAATGCCACCCCCAAACTCCTCAGGAATTCTCCTTTAATCTTAAAGAGTTCTCATTATCCAGCCCCTCCACTTTCACATTACTCACAAAACTGGATGTAAGTGCATATATTTGATTACTGGGTTTTTTTGAAGATAGGAAGCTACACGGTTGTGTTCCCAAATCAGTAACCCAGAAGCCCTGAGTACCTGAGAGAACAGTTTTAAGCTGCAAAACAGTGGCTCCTGTCAGCGTGACTTAGAAGAAACAGTACTGCTGCCATAAAAAGTAAACACGGGATATAAACTAATCTTTTCTTTTTAGCAGTGCTGAGAATTAAAGAAAAAAATCTTTTTGCATCATTCAACCTTGGAGTCTCATCCCCTTTGGGATGTGCTAATGCACATAGAATCCACTACAGTTTAAATTCTTATGGTACTTTACTTGTAACAGCTCCTTCATACAGGCAGGTTTGAAAATACTTGCAGCTATCACAGAAACTAACGTACGTGGCACAGAGGGCTGCGAAGCAGAATAACTTCTTCTGAAAACTAAACCATTGTACACAAATGTACCCTCCCTACAGAAGATATAACTCATCACAGACAGCAAAGTTTGAAGAGGCCACTGCCATTAGCTCTGTTTCCACGTCTCGTTTGTGCTTTTATATTCTCTTCGATATTCCTGTTAAATAGGAGGAGCTGGAGGTTGTCACCTTGAGGATTCTTCCTCAGACCACAGGAACTTCGACCACCAGTCCAGAAACACAAGGTCCTCCATGTGTGATCCCTGTTGGAAGGGAGTACTTAAAATGGCTCTGCCTTTGATGGAAGAGAAAGTCCACATTCATTGTTGGACCTTCCTGCTCATTCTCCCTCCCTCACTGGAGGCTTTTACATCATCGATTGTGCCGACTCAAACCATCCATGCCTTACACAGCAGTCTGAAACTGCCAGAGAAAAGGCAGATACTATCCTTCCCTTTCTTTTTAAAGGTTTTTCCAAGTCTTATTACTTGGTCATACTTAAAAAATTAACAGCCGTAATTACAAGTAGCTTTTAGAGTGAATTCAGTATCATGTGAACAAGTACAAAACAGGTAATTAAGTGTCATGAAATTGCATGTTCCAGCTGTGCAGAAATACTCCTCTGGACAACAATGAGGAACTTGCTTCTCCTCCCCTCCTGGGATGCCAGCTGGCCAAGCTGAAAGCACTCCATGGCTCACTTGATGCCCGCTGGGCAATGCCACTGCAATATTCAGCTGGAAGAGGACGTGGAGAGACAGTGAGCAAGAGTGAGAGACATCAGACACTGAAATAAACTCACAGAATTCCTCCATATCAAGCTCTTCCACAGCATGAATGCCTGTTAGGTGAGCAATTCGGCCTTGAATTCTAGTCCTTTTGTACCCGTTGATTTTCTCCACTCTCTCAATCATCTGCTGCTGACGATCAATCCAATACAGGTGATTCCCCAGTACTGTGAGTCCCATGGGCTGAAGAATGTTGGAGTCCTCCAGGGTCACGCGATTAGCACCTGAGATCAACAAAAACAAAGACTAGTTTTACACCAGTCGACTTTTAACTACTTTCTTAAAAAACCAACCCAACCAAAGCAACGTCTGAGAATAGTTAGCTATCAGGTCACTGGCTTCATTTGTCTACGTAGAGCAAGGCTCTGCTTGCTCAGCCTCATCTCAGGTAAATGCAGCCAGTGGCCATGTCATGAGGGCCAGCAGACACGCGATGAAACACAGCTCATCCTGATCAGCCAGCTGTGATCAGCCGTGTCCCGCTACGTGTAACTGCACAGCCCCTAAAATCCTGTGTCACCGATACAGACTCAGCTCTTGGGCCAACATTTTCACCGGACATTCACACACCAAGCAGTACTTTGTTGGGATCTACAAGCAAGTGTGAAATATGGAATGGTTTGGGTTGGAAGGGACCTTAATGATAATCGAGTTCCAATCCCCCTGCCATGGGCAGGGTCATCTCCCACTAGAGCAGGTTCCTCAGGGGCCCATCCAACCTGTATTTGAATATCTCCATATAACCGTTGAGCTTATATGAACACACGTAACGCTGAGTTAAAAGGACGCATCATACAACCAGTATCACACCCACAGAGATACGATCATGAAAGAAAAGCTTGTATTCTAACAGCCACGCTTCTTTTTTTACCTCTTTTTCCTTCAGAAAACCCAAACTCCAAGTAACTAAGAATGCAATAAAACAGGAACACTACCCAATGTTCAGGTTTCTGCTCTACAGAAATGTATAAAAATCTGCTCTCAGCCAACGGGTAAAAATCAGGTGAAGTAAAAATGCATTTATCACAGCTTTAACTTTAATTGCTTCCATCTTCTCCTGTGTGCTGCCCTTCACTTAGTGGCATTTAATTGCTGCTTTTGCCGGGCTTGTCTAGGGTGAACAAGAGACTGCAAATTATTCCATTAATTCACAGAAACCATTCTGAGGCTGCGTGTGCCTGTGTGGACTGGATAGATCTGATTTTTGAAATGAGGAACCAAAACAAAGCCGTAACTTGGTGCTTTTGCTCTCGTATTTCATTTTGGAGTAAAGACTTTACGTCTGCTTGCATTTAAAAAAACCCCAAACTTTTGATTATCTACACAAAATGAGATTATAGGATCTGGATGCATAATAAAAATGCTACGAGCACTCAATTCAACTAATTTGCTGCATAAATTAGGTAGAGCTCAGCCAAGCATACAAATGTAACATTTATTTCAATTACAGATTCTGTTAGTTTTGCACAGAGATGTTAATTTCTTCTCCTAAACATGTCTTAAAATATAGAAATACTTGGAAATATTTCAAATGAGGAAGGTTCTCATTGAACAAAGCACAATTTTCAGCTGCATCCAAGACACCACGAGAATAGGAAAGCCTCATTTCAACCCACTATAAAGAACACTCCTTCTGCCTTCATCATTTTTCACGTGCTAAATTGCTCATCCATTTAGAAACAAACGGCAAGCTGGCTTCCTGAAGGATATCTGAAAGGTCTCCTGAAATCATGAATAGATGAGGTGCCAGGTGACCCTTGCAAGGGAGCAGTCCTGCGGTGCCAGCCTGTTGGAACACCTCCCAAACTGATGCCTGAAGCAGGCTCCATTTCATGGGGCTTGGGGGTGTACACCAAACACCATCTTCTTCTCCCTCATCTACAAAAAGCTGAACATTGGTGATTTGGGAAGCTGGTGGAGATAGCACCAGATAAGATGATTAATCCATCCTATAATTATGTTGGATTTGATCTGGAGTAAATGACAGTTCAAATTACTAATGAACGATTTTAACAGGAGAGGCAAAGGGCACCCCTAGCACCAGCTGATACATTTTGTTGTTGTTTAGAAGACCGAGGAAAATGGAAATCTTGATCTGAATAAACAAAAGGATATTTTCAACAGATACGGTTAGAAAAAAAGAAGGGAAAACATGGTACAAGCAAAGAAGTGTTGAATTCCCACAGTAATTACTCCGATTCCCAGAATGAAACAGATGCGCGGTCTTTTCAAGAAATCAATAGTTAAATGTGAAGAACATTAAGCTGGAAGGACACACAATTCTTCTATTGAGAGTCTAATTGAAAACAAAGCCTGTTTTCACAGCACCAAGTTCAGAGCTTTTCCAGTCGCTTCAACAATAATACAAAACACAACTTCTTAATTGACTAGTGTGGCAGAAGAGTGATTTGCAAATGCTTTACGAATGTCTAAAAAGCATCAACAACTCCAACTGAAAAATTCAAGAACCTCACAAAGAAAACTGTTAGACAGGTTTATAGTCCTTCCACCCCGCTCGGAAAGTCAAGCACTGGACATCTAAGGTGGTTCCACCATTTAGTAGGACGCTGATAATCAGGGTGTACTGCAAGCTTCAGAAACCTCTACAACCACACCACCTCCCCAAACCTAGGAGGGAATAAGGTTATCTAGACCAGTCGAACTGGCACGAAGGATGCTAGACACAATTTATTCAGCAGCCTCCGTCTACACTAAAATCTTTTCGTTAATATATGCCCATTTTAAAGTGTTTTGCCCAGAACAACTTTTCAGAGGAACTAATTAAAGCCAACGTAACTTTGGCTGTCAGTTTTCTTCTGAAGTTGTGATGCAAGACTGCAAAATGTTTTAAAATAAAAATATGCTGTTAACTCATTTAAAAAATCAAGGGCTCAGTGAACCAAATTACAGTGAACTCTGCAGGATCAAATACAACTATAGTTTTCTGCTAGTTAATAAACACTGCTTGCTTTTAATCCTGTAGCTCTCCCCTGCTTTTATCTTACTTAGAGGGTTTGATTCTTTAGCTGTGACCCCATCAAATAAATCTGCACTATAAGCTTTGGTTCAATACTAACCAGAGAAAGTTTAGTTTTCATTGTAAAAAGAGCCAAAGAGTTGGCTCCTCTGTGCTGCTCAGAAGATGAGCGAGCCCATTTTCTCCACTTCTTCAGCACTGTCAAGTGCTTTTAGAAGTCGATGATGACGAGCACTCTGTGAGATCCAGGTGGTGCTATTGCAATGGATTTGGAGTAATGCTTGCTTTTACTAAAGGGAAAACTGCAGTGAGCTGACATCTCGCCACTGCTTTGCAACTCTGGCATTCCAGGTGAGCTGCCTTATCATCCATCTTAAAAGAAAGACCTTCCCCTTCTTTCTGTTTGTTTTCCAAGCTACCTGAATTTTCTAAGCTGTAAACTCCAGAGAAAACTGAAGAGTTATGCAAACTTTTCAAACCATAAGGGAAAAAAAACCAGAAAGGGACTGGGGAGGTAATTTAGGGATTCCATGACTGGCAACACCTATTTAAATCTCATCTTGCAAGAGTTGCTTTCAGAACATATCAGAAGTCAGATGGCTCTCTTGGAGAGTGGCAATCATTACAGACATATTTATTTCAATCACATCAAAGATGGGAGCCCACCAGCAATTTCTATCTGTGTCTGTCCACACAGAACTGGCAACAGAAGTTACTGGGGTCAGCATCAAAGAGGGAATGATGTCAAACATATACACATTCTCCACTCCAAATGTTTAACCGCATACCACATACCTGACAAGTCACAGCTCTCAATGCGCTTCAGATCTGCATCCACCCAGAAAAGCTTTCCAAGTTTGTTGTCAACCACCAGTGCCACTGGTCGGATCAAGCCAGTTGTAAAAAGCACTTCTCTCTCCGTGCCGTCGAGGGCTGCCCGCTCAATCTTGGGAGCTCGCTCCTGCATGTTGGTGAAGTACATGTACCTGTGAACAAAGACAGCAGCCTCTTAATCGAGCTTCAGAAGGGAGGTGACTCACCTTGCACACAGGTTCTGCGTTGTAAGTGGGGATGGTTTACACAGGGGTAACTGCGGTGGCTGCTGCTCCCAGCTGCAAAGATCAAGATCTGTTGGCTGCAGAACCCCAAACATTTGCTAACTGCTTGAAATCAACAGTACTTGTCCTTATACACCAGGCCACAGAATGCCTCAAAACCCAGCACTGCTGTGCTGGCAGCACTGGTCCTGCAGCTGAGGTGGAGGGTGTAAGACACTAGCACAGACTTTCTGCAACCATCCCTGGATAAAGCTGTCCCATCTGTCCTTTAAAGTCCAGCAGCTATTTCTGACAAAGAACTGTCACCTCCTCTCCCTCTGGGTTGCCTTCCCTCTCAGCAAGAAGAAGTTCCTATCTAACTTAGAGGAGCAGTGATCACAGAAGAACAACTGAGGATGGCACGTTCCTGAGGTCTTAGTTCCATGAATTCTTTGTATCTGCCTAAGCCAGGTCAGGTGCAAACAGAAGCAGACTCTGAGCTCCTGCTGTATGGGGAAAAAGGGCTTGTGCACCCACATGATGAACGGGGAACTCCCTTGGGGGAAAGTCCACTAGTTTTTCAGTGCTGGATAACACGGGCAAACTCCCACTGCAGTGGCTCCATTGCCGCGCAGCCTTCTGTGAGGGCACGAAGTGTGGAGGCAGCTGGCAGAGTGTGCAGCCAAGGGAGAGGGGGAGGGAAGGACTTCTGCAACTCAGGCAAAATAACTCCAGTACACAGATCACTCATTCAGCTCTCCCAGGTAGTCACAGCGTTCAGCAAAGTCTCTCCCTGATCTTTTCCTCCTTTAATTCAAAGACATTTATCTTTAAATCATTTGAAAACCTGAGTAGAAAAGTTTAGAGTTTTAGATATCAACAACCCCAAACTCCCTTTTTAATGGCGAAAGCAGGTAAGCGTTTACAAAGATAAACTATGTCCAAGTGACTTAGTGCCAGCAAGATTAGAATACACCCTCTAATCCCCCTCTCCTTCCACCAGATTATGCTGAGTATTGTATAAAATACCAATCCTATCTCTGGCTCTTGCTGTATCCACACAGTCATGAAATGTTGTCATTCAACATCTGTGAAGCACACGGCAAGCCATTTAGTAGTAAACTGGGATTCAAGCATCTAATTTATTAAAGAGAACAGCAAAGGACCATCTCTGACCTTTCAGAATGAAGCTACCAACCACCTGGAGTGGAGACAGGATCTACTGAATCTAACCAAAACTGCTTTGCAGCAAAACAAATTTCCTCCCTGTGGGAAATCACTCTAGTGAATCCTACTTGTTTTAATTAATTTCAGAAGTTTTTGAGACACACATCAAGGCAGAACTAACTTAAAAATGCACAGAACAGAAGGGATTGGGTGTTCCGTTTGCCTTCATACTATTACACCAGGAGGAACAGTTGCATCTTATGAGAGATTCTTTTCTTTTTTCCCTGGAAACATTTGTTTTATGATGAACAAACATTTATGAGCAGCTGATATAAACACGGTGTCCACTCTCCCGGTTCATCTCTTAGCCAGTGGCTGTGCACTCATGCAGTGGACAGGACGAGGTGGGTTCGCTTTGCATTGCTTTGCCCCCCTGGGTCAGTTCCTCGCTATAACCACCCCCATGGTAGGGTGAACGTCTACGCTGCCACATCACAGGGGGCAGCAAAGGAGAGAACAGGAAGAGAAATCTGGGTGCCTTTCCACGCCAGAACGGGACAAGTAGCCACCTACATCCTGAACAATTAAATACGCACAAACTCTCAGTTTTAAAACACACCGATGCAACACGAGGTTCACACACACAGAGCTGACGCACATCTCAAGAATGTACGAGGCCCTGAAAGAAGTCTTACCCTCGCTCGGCATTCACTACGATAGCTCTGGGCCTGTCGTGATCCCCTCGCAGCACCATCCCAATCGACTCGCCGTTCAGCCTGTGGACGTTGACTGAGTTTGTGGCCTCACAGGTCCAGTACAAGGTGTGGCTGTAGATATCGATGCTGAGGTCGTGTGGTTGCTTCTCTGGGTTCTGGCTTTGGTTCGGAGTACTCATGACAGTGAAAGGCTGCAAGACAGCACATGGGGAACAATTCCCAGTAATTATGCTGATTATTGATTGAAGAATGCTGATTGCACCCACCTGATTGCCCAGGAACACCTAAAGCCACCCGCAAGGAAACAACGCGTGATAAAGTTCAACAAAAAAGGATTTCATTCAAGCTGTGAATTAGAGGGAAAACATCTGGACAATAAGATTATGCAAAACTCCCCAGCAAGCAGTTGCGGGGCCTCCTATAAGTAGAATTAATTAGCAGGAGATGGAAGAAAACAATAGTGAATGTTTATGCATGGAAAAATCTTGGATGAAAAAATGCAAGAAACAAGGCAGCTTTCTGGCCAGACCTGCCCTGTTACAGCCAGCTGAACAGATCTCCATTGCTTGCCAAAGTCACCTTATTTTAATATTTATAGTGTATCAGAAATTGATTTTTAAAAAATCCTAGCTTCTCCTACAAATTAAAATCTTTTAATGAAACCTAGTTCTGTTTGCTTACGTGTCAGATGGTTGCAGCTCTGCCTCACTAACACCGCTGCCTTGCTTTCACCCTCATGGCTTCGCGATGGACCTTACAAAACTTGGCATTATTGCCAAGTTCCTGGAATCACTACCCTCAAACCCTCCCAATCTAACATACATAGTATTTACCAGAATTTTTAACTCTATGTTGAATGCTAACATAGGCTTCGTTTCTGTGAAAAGCACAAGAGCGTATTAAAAAACCCCTCAAGGGAAATAATCTTTCTGCTGTTTGTTTGACATCACACAGGCTCCAGCAGTGTGCAGCCAAACCCAGTGCCACTGGGAGAGCAATTCTGCTGGCAGGACTCCCAACGTCAAAGCAGCCTTCAAAGGTGACTCCTTCTGGTGACGTGATAATGGTGAGGTGCAAGCAGTGGCTTCGTTAAGTGTGCTGATGTGGTGCTCTCCATCCAAACACAAAAACAGTACCAGGAAAAGTTCACACGGGTCAAGCAAGCTGAAGACACCATCCCATGCTCAGCTTAAGTCAAACGAATTACCCAACACAGCATTATTCGTGGAAGTTTTGTTTCCACGACTTGGTTTTACACCTGCGAGTTCTGCATAGTGATATAGAGGCTTTTTTTCTTTTAATATAAAACTTTATCCCTGTTTTGTCTTGACAGTGTGCCTAGAAATAAAAAGACATCATTCTTCTCCTGAAATCAAAGGTAACATTACCCAGGTACGAGACTCATATGCATCAACTGCAAACAGCAAGATTTAGCAAAATTAAGTAAACATAGTGAAAATTGGCAAGTCAAAGTTTGCAGGGGATCTGCATCTTCAAAGCTGTGTGACCAAGGTTTAGGAAAACACAGAGCAAATGAATCTCCCTTGCAATTTGCACCTAGCAAGAACCAAAGCGAAGCTAAACTACAACAATTAGCACCTAGTATAATCCCCAAAAGCAGGAGCAAAACTTCTTCACAATTCATCCAGAACCCAGCCAGCTGCTCATCCCAACACATCGTCTCCCAAGCTTCAATGAAATGGCCAAAAAATAAAATTCTTGTCTTTGCCTTTAAAGGAAACCATGAAACTGAGTTCCTGAATACATGAAGAGACCAGTCTGTTTCCACTGGTCCCAAGTCATGTTGTTTAAAGATGACTGCCCAAGAACTAGGAAACACAACTTGCCTGCTCTCCATTTTGGTTTATATTCCTATTTAATCATGGTTTTTAAAGAATCTGTTATCCTGTCCTCCAAATTAAGCCATGTTAACACACACCACTGCCTGGAAGAACACTGTGCTTCTTCCCAAAATTGTGTGAATAACTGGCGTGAAAGAATAATGTCCTCAACCCAGTGACACAATTAAGCCAGTGGATAAACCTATCCCTGGCTGGCACAGCAATCAGCTCTTGATCCACCCAGGGTTTAACTACAGCTTACACAGCTGAGAGTTTTCCTTTTGAGAGAGCTTTACAATGATGACAATATTATCACACAACAGGCATGCACAATACTGATTTTAAAATACAGTTGATCTGTTCTGAGTATAAACAGCGAGTCTGCCTCACTGCAGTGCCCATCCTTAGCTAGAGACTGCAATTCAAGGCTTATAATAGCTTCAGATACATAAGGTACCAGACTCTGCTACACTTCTTCGTGCATAGATTACAATCAAGATCTGAAAAGCCTTCAGTGATTTTCAAATATAAATAGAATACACACAAAAATACAAATAGAATAGACACGCAAAGTGCTGATAAGAGCAAAGTTTAAACCGATGATTCCTTGGTGCTGCTGATGGAAGGGGAAAGTCCAGCATGAAGCATAAAGCACACAAAAAGACCAACACCAAACTATATACACCGGGTAAACTTGCCTGAGTGCCGTCGTCCTTGGCTCTTTTTATAATATTCTGACGTCCGTCCACCCAGTAGATGAATTTATCCAAGGGGTCATAATCGATGGCCTTGACATTTCTTAGACCGTGCATGGGCAGGATGATATCTGGGCTCTGCTGATCGTCTGGTATCATCCGGCTAATGGCAGATTTCTGGCTAAACAGCAGGAAGCTGGCGGGGGCTGAAACGAGCCAAAACAGAACACATAAGAAAAGGTAACTCAGCTCACACCATCAAAAACACACCCACACAGAATGCAAGGGATATTTAGGACAAAATCCCAGAGAGACAGTTATATCCACAACGACAATTAACGTAATTCATAACTGGAGATTTTTGCTATCAAGTTGAAAATGTTTCTTTGTGTACTTCTGGGGGGGTAAATGCAAGCAGCCTCTCCTAGGAAGTATTTCTTTTTCATAGAATAAACTATCTGTGCTCCCTGTATGGAATCTAAGTAACGCCAGTGACAATGGGGAATATAGTCACAGGATTTCCTATATTATCATAGAATCATTTAGGTTGGAAAAGACCTTTAAGATCATCAAGTCCAACCATTAACCCAGCACAGCCAAGACCACCACTAACCCATGTCCCTCAGCACCACATCCCCAAGGCTTTCCCCTGGGCAGCCTGGGCCAAGCCTGGACAGCCCCTGCAGGGAAGAAATTTTCCCTAATGTCCAATCTAACACACCCTAAGGCCATTTCCTCTTCTTCTATTGCCTTTCTTTTAGAACAGACCAACCCCACCTGGCTTCAATCTCCTTTCAGGGAGCTGTCAAGAGTGAGGTCTCCCCTGAGCTGCTTCTTCTCCAGGCTCAACAACCCCAGATCCTTCTCGTGCTCTAGCCCCTTCCCCAGCTCCGTTGCCCTTCTCTGGACACGCTCCAGCCCCTCAAGGTCCTGCTGGGAGTGAAGGGCCCAAAACTGAACCCAGTACTCGAGGTGCAGCCTCCCCAGTGCTGATATAAAGGGATCTTGGACCATCGCTGCCCTAGTCCTGCTGGCCACACTAATAATGACATAAGCCAGGACGCTTTGGCCTTCTTGGATACCTGGGCAAACTGTGACTCATCTTCAGCCAGCTATCAACCAACACCCCCAGAACCTCTTCCACTGGGCACTTTACAGCCGCTCTGGAGCAGGACCCAGCACTTTGCCTTGTTGAACCTCATCCCACTGGCCTTGGCCCATTGATCCAGCCTGCCCAGACCCCTCTGTAGAGCGTCCTATCCTTCAGCAGATCAACACTCCTGCCCAACTTGGTGTTGTCTGCAAACTTACTGAGGGTGCCCTCGATCCCCTCATCCACATCAATCTCATTCAGATCCATACAGATCTCACCCAGGAGGATGCTGTGGGACACAGTTTCGAAAGGCTTTACTGAAGTCCAGGTAAACAACATCCACAGCCTCTCCCTTGTCCATTAAGCCAGTCATCTTGTCATAGGAGATCATGTTAGTCAAGCAGGACTGGCCATTTGTAAACACACCTCTTTAGCCAGTTAAAATTTCCTTATACGCTATTGTGCCAGGCTGCCTGAAGCTTTGTTGGTTTGGGTTTTTTTTTAAGTCAACAGTCCATTTTCTATTAATCTGCTATTTTTACTAGAAACTTAAATTCTTACTGCACAACCAGCGACCTGGCAGGCTGATAATCTAACATGCAGGGGGACAACAAACTTCTATGAATTTCAAGTTCATGTGCACACTGTGCAGACTTAGGAGGCTGGTTTAATGGATGTTATTTTTGCTGACTTTATTAAACACTTAAGGGAAAATTACTTTGTTTAGAATTCCTGTTTCACCCACCTACACACTTAGGCAGGGACTGGGAAAGCTTCAAATCACACACTGGAATCACCCAGAAAGCACTTCTAGCAAAACAAGAAAGACCAGACTTGACAGCCCTGATTTCTAAGATTCGAAATACAAATCTTCACCCTAATTCATGTCACAAAGATGGATATAAAAGTCCATCCTCTGTCCTCGTATTTAAAGATCTCCTTTAAAGCCAGAACCTTTGAAGGTTTCCCATTCCCTTTCTATACTGAGAGGGATCACAAGCGCCTGGGAGCCACAAGGACTGAAGAATATCGTAGTAAACAAAAGGGCTTACAACTGCAGTTCCTGCTGTTGGGATCCAAGGTGTAATGAGCAGCACAGCCACACCTAAACCCGTTGGGTATGGCAAGGCACAAGTGACCACAATGGCCATTATTTTGCACACAATCATTCAAACCATCCTGACGTGAAGAATGGAAGACCAATATATCCATCACAAAATCCAGATGGCCCTGAATAAGTGTCCTGTTCTTCCCATTGGTCTTGTCGGCTCTTTCTATGCTATGAAGATTCCAGTCAGTCCAGTAGATGTAGTCACTGTATTGGGTTAATCCGAATGGATGAGGTAGATCATCCGCTATGATTTCTCGTTCTTGTCCTGCAAAAATAAGGATCACCAACTCAAAGACAATTTCCAAGTCATGAAATGAAGAGTGTGACTGGCACTGAGAAAAAGTTTTTTCTTCTTTTTGTAAAATAAAAGCTCTTTTGCTAAGTCAGCATCACAGGACTCACTACTATCAAACCCCTCATCCTCATATCCTCTTGCCTGCAGAGCCATTTAAAACTGTGCCAGTGTATTGTCATTTAAATAAATACTACTCTAGGTGTCTCACGCTTATCATCCCAAATAGACACTGGAAAATATATTCAAGAACTCTATCGACTCTAGGAATCACTCAGGTCAATTAATATGCACAAAAGCAACAACATACAACGAACCTGAGATTCATAGAGAAACAACTGTGAGGAATTACGGTGTTTCACTCAAGAAACACAAATCTTTCGCAGAGTGATTTAACATGCAGCTACCCCAGGAGATTAGGAAACTGTTTGGCAGCTATCACAACACTCCCACACTCAGCAACTCAGCAACATTCACAACAGATTTCTAAAGCATTACCTGGCCCCTGCTAGAGATGTGCTACTGAAGTAAAATCATACCGTAAATCACTTTCCTAAATATTTTCAATGAATTTTTCAAATTCTTTATGAATCTCAGCCACTTTACACCAAATGATAATGTAGCCTTCATCAGCACCACCTCCTCCTGCCTTCAGCCAAATGTCCAGTGCTGGATTCTACAGAACAACTCTTTTGTTTTCCCCTGCCCTACTTCCCACCATGCTCCCCCCCATTTAGCCAAGATTGGAGAAGGGATGAAACCCCCCCAAACTAGAAGGTGAAACTAGTTCCCTATAAACCATCTGAGCTAAATAGAGAGGCAACCTTCCCAACTACTTTTAGGCATCTATAGTGCCCAAGTTAGGGGCACAGATATCCTGCACACTGTCAGGAATGGACAATTCTCGTATTTGCTTAAATACCACACAGACTTTGATGTTTACATTGGAATCCCAGAGACATTAATTCCCATCTCACAAAGGCCTCTCCTTGGAAATGGAACAGGGGTAGAATGTCAGGTCAGGAAGTTCTGGATTCCGTTTCTGATCCTATCATGGATTCACTATTTGACATTTGGAAATTTATATATAAACTCTTGCTTTCTCAAAAAGGAGTTCAGATCAGCTTCAGTTAAAACCTTGAAGACCATTTAATATTTGCAAAACATCTGGATGATACAAAACCTCTATATCGGCTGCAGAAAACAAAACTCCCTTCTTTTATCCAGTTAGTTACCATTACCAATATCAATGCTACCATATAAACATCAATGCTATCATATCAATATTATATGAGCATCATATCAATATCAAAGTTTAGCAAATCTTAGCACACCCCTTGTACGTGTAAGTGACATTCCAATGGAAGATACAAAAATTTGTATAGCTGTGCACGAAACCTGTTCTAAGACACTGCAGAAGCAGCTGCCCAGCCTTTCAGACTGCAGGAAATGCAAGTGGTATTTTGGTTTTGAACTAATAAAACAAGTCTGAAGGTGGAAGCAAGAGAAAATTAGTTTCCAGACTGAAAAGTCAGAGGTGGTTCGCAGTGAACCTGTAAGGTGTCCTCACTCTGAGAAACTCAGAGGTCATCGCTGCTTTGGTAAAA
>WEIS01041601.1:0-16644 GCA_013389965.1 Todus mexicanus
GGCAGGTACCGGAGCCTTCACCACCCCTCGGGCCTCACCCCCTCCTCGATCCCGGGGATCCCTCAGCCCCGGGGCTGCCGACGGGCCTCGGGCTCTTCGGGACTCCCCTCGGGCCTGGGGCTGCCCGGGGTTCCCCGAGGCCCCAGATCTCCCCGAGGCCGTGATCTCCCCTCAGCCCCGGTCTCCCCCCATCTCCTCTCAGCCCATTTCTTCCCTCAGCCTCCATCTCCCCTCAGCCCCAGGTCTCCCTGAGGCCATGATCTCCCCTGATCTCCCCTCAGCCCCATCTCTCCTCAGCTCCTGATCTCCCCCAATCTCCCCTCAGCCCCTGGGTACCCCGAGGCCCGCGGTGTGTCGGATCAAGGCGCTTCCACCACCACCTTGACCACCCCCCGGGTCATGAAGTGTCCAGCGGCCCCTGTTAGGGCAGCCCCTGGGCCACTGTTGGGTCCCTCGGCGGCCGTCCAGCCCTGCCCTGGGTGGAGGGGGGCAAGGGGAGCACGGGAAGGTTGCTGTAGGGGAGGTGTTGGTATGAGGTGAGGCCTGTGCGCCGGCTCCTGAAGGGCTCCCTGTGGTGCTGGTGCATCTTGGCCTCGCTGGAGACACAGGGTGGGGTGTTGGGTCTCTCCCTCTCCGTGCAGAAGCCATGAAGATTAACCAGAACACGGTGCTGCAAGGCAAGAGGGTGACCCTGGTGCCGTACACTTCTGCACATGTGCCCCGGTATGTGGCTTGTGTCCTCTGATACTCTGCCCTGCCTGATCCACGTGCCTTTTTCAAGGGAGCGTGGAGTTCAGGAAGGAGTTCTCCTTGGCAGCTGCAGGGCCCTCTTGCCCCTGGGAACTGCACAGAGGAAGGGGCACTCGTAGAAAAGCAATCAGTTTTGCCCTCCGTGCCCAGCAGCAGACACCCCTGGCAGCTCTGTGCTCTTTGCTGGGTGTGCTGACAAAGAGAATTTCATCTGTGCCGCTGTGTACCCGCGGAAAGGGAAATACCTGGGGGTGGGTGAGCCGCCAACAGCTCCCTCGTTCATTATTGTCTCTCCCTCCTGACAGGGGCAGAGCGAAACTTCAGGGTGCAAAGCCAGATGGGTGGTTTTGATAAAGCAGAAGCAGGCGTGCAGGCAGTTTCTAAAGTGCTGGCCTGGGCAGCTGCAGCCGCAGCACAAAGATGCCAGTGTTAGTCATTTTGTCAGTGTCTGGGAGACGCCGTATCAATCTCAGTCAGGATGAAATGCACCGGAACTCAGTGCTCAGGGCTTTTAAAAACACCGCGTTTGCATCGGGCACTCTGCAGACCGAGCGACAGGATGGAGAAACTCGCTGAATTTCCACGGAGAACACCAACTCCTGGGTTAGACAAGGGAGAGAAGCTTGTGGTTACTTTTAAACTGCTATGAAAGTCTGGCTGAAGCTTCCAGAACTACTTTAGGACAGCCTGGTCCTTGGAGGGCTTGAGGAAACCAGACCGTGGTGCCGTAGCTCAGGCAGTGACCTGGTTCTGGGTCCTCTTGGCAGGTACCACGAGTGGATGCAGTCGGAGGAGCTGCAGCGCCTGACCGCCTCCGAACCGCTCAGCCTGGAGCAGGAGTACGAGATGCAGCGCAGCTGGCGGGACGATGCCGACAGTGAGGATCTTCAGCGGCTTCTACGGGTGGCTGGGGTTGGTGAGCAGGTCCCTTCCGCCCTCTGAAGGGCCCACGGTCAGCGCCTGGGCTCCGCTTGCTGAAGCAGAGAGGATGCAGGACCTTCTACAGCAGTAGCTTTGAACTAGCTCTCTGTAGCTGACACATGCTCAGGGAAGCAGAGAGCGCCCAGGGCTGTTGGTGTCCTTCTCATGAGATTTTCAAAGATTACGGTGATTTGCTTCCCAGGGCGTTATCTGCTGAGTTGCTGCAACTGCACAGTCAGCACTCCCCAGGTCTGGTCCTCATAAAAAGGTGGAGGGGGTTGTATTTTTCCTTGAGAAATCGAACGACTTCGTAATTACCTGGTTGAGGTGCATTGACTGAATTGGTTCCCTGGCTCTCCTGCAGGTGATGAATCACTGCCCATAAAAGCCTGGTGGAAATGTAGTGAGGTAGAAAATACTGAGGCTGGCCAAGGCCTCAGTCTGGAGCATTTCTCTGAGCTGGCTTTAAAAGCCTTACTCACAGCAGTAAAAACGTGGGCTGGGTGAATCACCAGGGCTCAGTCTCTTGAGCACCAGACAATTCTTTGCCAAACTTTATTGCTGAGTAAGACAAGGCAGGGAGACCTCAGACACAGGATGGAAGTTTTCGTGCTGCTTAATTAGGCAGTTTCTAGTCCTGGTGTCTGCGTCACCCTCGCAGCGGGATTTTCAAAATACATCTTAACATTTCTATGGATCAGAGCAGGCACGCGTGGCAGGGAAGCCCACTTACCAGCTCTTCCTCGCTGTTAACGCACGGAAACTTGTTCCTCTGTCCACTGCATGCCTTTAGTTTCGTGCCTCAGTAATTTGGGAATAATTCTCAGCGCGCCCTGAAAATGCCGCTACGTTTTTGTGCTCCCCAGAGTGCACCTTCATCGTGCTGGACACGGAGCGGTGGCGCGGGCAGGCCTGCGTGGACCAGGAGTGCATGGTGGGGGACGTGAATCTCTTCCTCACCGACGCTGAGGATCCGACTTTGGGCGAGATTGAAATCATGATTGCAGGTCAAGTTCTGCTTCGTAGCTCGAACCTTTGGCGCCGTGGCTAAAAACCAGCTGCAGACAGATGTTACGTACTGCAGCTTTTTATTCTCCTGGCTGTTCTGTCCTGATCAGCATCCTTTGCTGGTCCACAGTCTCTTCTGGAAAGTGGCCAGCGTGGCTGATCTGTGTCGTTCCTGGATGCTGACTCCGTGGCTCTCTCTTTCAGAGCCCAGCTACCGAGGCAGAGGGTTTGGCAAGGAGGCAACTCTGCTGATGATGTCCTACGGTGAGGGGGACTCAGGGTACGGGGAGTGCGGTCGGGGCGTGATCTAGACGCACATATTCCCGGTGGTGCAGAAAGGGCAGGAGGGGATGCACCTGCCCCAGAACTTGGCGTCTTGTGCCTTCGTGGCAGCCAAGCCGCTGATGGAAATGCTTCTCTTTGTGTTTTGTTCCGCAGGAGTGAGGATCCTGGGGCTCACCAAATTTGAGGCTAAGATTGGGCAGGAAAATGAAGCCAGTATCTGCATGTTCAAAAAGCTCCATTTCAAGGAGGTGCGGTAACAGCCCAACTTCTACCCAGAGAACATGAGCAGCGTTTGCCCTGGCACTGGGGCTGAGCTGGTTTTTTTTCTCCGTATTTATCACAGGTTGCTGTGAACAGCGTTTTCCAAGAGGTGACACTGAGGCTGGATGTCAGCGACCGGGAGAGGCAGTGGCTCCTGGAACAGACAAACCACGTGGAGGAGAAGAGCTACGTTGAACTGAAGCCACCAGCTGAGGTGCTGGAGACCTGACAGACACATCCAGACACTGGCCTGGTTTCCAGGGAGGAGTTGGACAGCGTTGAGAGGTCTGGGTGCAGAGGACACCAGTGAGCCAGCGCTGGGCCTGACGGTTTCCATCTGTCTCCTTTGGTTACTCTGCACCTTGTTGCAGCCGCCAGGAATACTGCCCGAGATTTGGACCTGGAGAACAGCCACTAATTCACAGGCTTGGCTGGGAATGACTGGAACCTTAACACGCTGTTCCAGCAGAGCCTAAAATCACCAGCACTTAATTGATTCCTGGTGCCACCAGTTCCTGGACAAGCAGCACCCGCTGTTCCTCCTTCCCCTGCCCTTAGAGCAGGATTCAGCAGCTCGACAGAGGCAGTTCTCCGTGTGCTGGTAGCGCAGTCTGTTTTCTCATGAATTAAAGAAATAATAAAGATTTTAGGTGCCTGAGCACAATGTGGGAGTGATGGGGCTCGGCCGCTCGCTTTGGCTGCAGGAAGGGTAGCTGGAAGTTTTAGAGGACAGCAGAGATTCCTGAAACCCCATTTTCTGGGGGGTGTTGGGTTGCAGGGGGCACTGCTGGGTCCTGGCAGCGAGAGGCCCAGGTGTGGGTGAGCGCAGCCCAAGGGCAGGTTAACACGATGAAAATCAGCGATACCAGCTGACCGAGACTGGAGCAGAGCCTCACCACCAGCGCCGCAGAACTGGGGGGGCTTGGCAGCTGCGAGGGGTTGCTGGGACAGACCCCTTGAGTTTCAGAGCTGCGCGCTGGACCTGGAAACCTCAGGCCATGGGTGAAGGGATTGTGCGCTTCATTTTGCCAGGCTGCCTCGTTGAGAGCGAGGGGGAGAGCACAACGGAGACGGGACAGCGATCCCCTGCTTCTGGGAGCTCAGGACTCGCTCTGCTGAGCCTGGAGGTGCTGGTTGCTGCTCTCCAGCAAAATGACTTGGGAGGAAAAAACTCTCTCTTATCTATCTCTAATCTCCGACATCCTTAGGGTGGGAGCCACCATCCGCTGAGACAGATCCGAGCTACGGCGCTGCAAAAGAGGCACTTGCCTGTCTCCCACCGGCCAGACTTTTTAATGCAGTTACTGAGCCTGACCTTCCGTGCCCTGTGCAGCTGCTCTCCGCAGCAGGGGAGCTTGCTCAGAGGAGAGGACAGAAGGTGAGGAGGATGACTGCCGCTCCAGCGCGTTTTCCTCCAGCCGTAACAGCTAATTCTAGACCAGAAATGACTCGTTTTAATTATGCACTATCAGGTACTGGTGCCCAGGGATGTTTTTAGCGGGCCGTGGAATTTTTAGTGTTGCCGTGCCTGTATTTTTTAGCACCTGGGGGGGGGGGGGGGGGGTTCCGTTTTCCGCTTTTAGCTAATTTAAATACACCGTTCCCGTGACTAATATTAAAACCAAGCGTGGGGAACAGCGTTTCACGGTATTTTAAACAACAACAAGTATTTAGCGTGGATTTAGTCGCAGCAAAAGCTTTGTGGGGTAATAAAGTGAAGAGCAGCTCTACTTCCAGCTGGGATTACCATGACGAGGGCTACTAATCCTCGTGCTCCTCGTCACCTGGTGCAGGCAGCAATGGATCCTGTCCCCCACAACCTGCCGGCTTTGCTGCTGGCGCTGTGCTCCTTCCAGGGAGCCTTTCATCCCTCTGCCAGAGGACCAAGCTCAGACTGGCGGGAGAGGCGCAGCCAGAGTGGGATTTCCTCTCCTAAAAAGTGATTGAAGTGGGAATAATAACGAAAAAAATCATTTTTAACCTCGGCTGTCAAGGCAGAAAGGAGCACAGCGAAACCGGCCTGCCCTCCTTGGCCCTGCCACGGCTCCCTGTGCCCGGCCGGTTGCTCTGGAGCTGGCGAGAGCCCCGCTTGGCATCCCCGGTCCCCCAGCAACGCCGATGCGCTCCCGGCTCCACGGGCGGCTGGGAAAAGCCTTTGCCCTGGCAACCCGAAACAAAGTTGGGTCTGTCCTGGAGCCACAGCCCACCCCAGGCTGGGGCAGGGGGTGTCCCAGCAGGGCTCAGCCGGGGTTCCCACAGGGATCCAGTGTCCAGGCTGCTGCGACTGGGCGAAGAAGCAAAAGCTGCTCCTGGGACCCGCCGGGTGCCCCCACTCCTGCCCCAGCCCCAGCCCGTGGCATTGCACCCCAACCTGGGCAGGGACACTGCCTCACCCAGGGGGTGTGAGAGAGGAGGGGCCGGGGGCTCACCTCTGCACAGGACACGGCTTTGGAGACTCAGGAGGTTGAAATGGGCTCCCCCAGCTTCCAGCGGGCAGCGACAGCCTGCACGGCCCCCACAGCCATGGTGGCACTTGGTCGTCGTTTGAGCTGTAGATCTGTGCAACCACTCGCCTGCTCGGGTAGAAGAGCTGGTCTGGGGCTTTGCAGCGTGGAGATACACTGCGCAGAAGGGGAGGAAGCCAAGATACCAGGCAGAGGCCAGGGCTGTGGGGCCACAGCCTCTCCCAGGAGCGCAGCGTGCCCCTGCGCTTGCCCACCCTGCCAGGAGAGCTTAGCTCGGCTTCCTCGCGCGGGCTTCGAAACAGCCCTGGGCATCTCCCAGCCCCAGGATGCAACCCTGGGGCTCAGGCTCACACAAACCCACCCCAGAGAGGGGCTGGGGGCAGATTTGGGCTGCCCCCCGCAGAGCTGCTGCCCTCCAGCCAGGCCAGCAGACACAGATTAGAGCTTTGCATCACCCACCCCACCCCCTGCAGTCCCTGGGGGATTAGAGCCCTTTAATCACCCCGAGGCATTAACCAGCACTGGGACCAGCCGGTCCCTCCCCAACCCCCCCGGCCTGGCCCTGCTGGGTGGCAAGGGGCACCCAAACCAGTCCCGGTGTCCCCCAGCACTGGGAACATCACCTCTGCCCATGGCACAGCGAGCCCTCGATGAGCCCCTCAACACTCTCTTGAGTTTCGGAAGGATTTAGCCTTGAACTGGACACGTGAAGTCAGGAAGGTTTATTCCAGTAAACAAGAATTTCTCTTGAGCTCGACAGTACGACAACACCCGATCGCGACACACGGAAACGAAACACCCACAGGAAGAATTGCCACAAAATACAATTATTATTATTTTTCTTTTAAAAAAAATTAAAACAGTGTGATTGGAAAACTCTTATTTTGGAAAAAAAAAAAAAAAGAAAAAAGAAGAGTCTATTGAGAAGCTTTTAAATTAAACAGTGTCGGATTCAAACCCTGATAAGCTCCGTGTCTCCAGGAGGGAGCAGGAGCAAAGGAGATGATTATTGCTTGCTGCGCTGGCTCCGGACACCCTCTCCTCTCCCCCAAATAGCCCTGGGAGCAGGGTGCTGGGGGCTCCCCGCCGTGCTGGGCACTCGTGTCCCTCCTTGCAGCCAGAGGGGCAAAGGGACAGGGTCATCGTGGACGGAGTTTGCCAGGCAGGGGTCAAACCCCCCCGGGAGGAATCGCTGTGGTCAGTGCCCGGGCAGGTGAGGTTCGCTAAAAGTCACTAAAAGCTTCAGGTTTTGAAGTTAAAGGGCAACTGGGGGGGTGAGGGGAGCTCAAATGGAGATGGGGTTTCGGAAGAACCAGGGAAGAGCAGGGATCAGAACTGTTGGGCATCAGGTCACCCCAAATCCTTGATCCCCCCTCAAAGCCCTGCCTGTGTCTATCTGGGGTACAGGGCTTCAAGGCAGGGCTGGAGGAGCACCCTGGGCGTGGGGCCCCCAGGGAGGGGGCTCCCCCCGTCTCTCTCTAGCCTAAACCCACCGCTCAGGACCCCGCCACGGGGCTGCTCGTTGGCCACCGAGCCCCAGAGCTCAGGTCAGGGTGGTGGGGAGCAGCCCCACACCCCCACCAGGAGCCCAGGGCAGGGAGGAGGGGGATGCAGGAGAGGCGGCTGCAAGGCTGGGGAGGGTCTAGCAGACCCTCACCCTCCAACCCTGGGGTCTTTCACAGGTTACTGAACAGTTCGTTTTTCTTGCTCCAGTCCATCTGGGGTGCTCGCTTGCTGGTGCGCTTCTGGTGCGCTCGCTCCTTGGCCACCGCCAGCGGGATGTCGAGGTCCAGGAGGGAGCCGGATGCCGAATGGCGCTTGTCACCCTCCTGAGAATGGCGCTTGTCACCTTCCTGGGAGTCGGGCTGGGGATCGAGAGGCCGCGTCAGCCCCACCGTGGTGCCCTCCCCAGGCCAGCCCCGCAGTGGGGGCTCGGCCCAGACCCCGCTTCCCGGCCGCCGCCTCCCCCCGGCACCCCCAGCCCTACCTCGCTGTGGGTCTCGCTGGAGTCAGGGGCCGCGGCCAGCGGCCTGGGGCTGGACGGGCTCTCGGACACCGAGTTGGACCGCGGCTCTCCACCGTTTTCCTGGGAGAGGGGAGCAGGGAGAGAGTGTGAGCTGGGCAGCTCCAGCCCTGCCCTGCCCTTTGGGAACAGCCTCTGGAGTTTTGAGTCCCACCCAGGGGGGCCATGAAATCCATCCGCCCCACACGTAATCCCCGGCGAGCTCCAGGCTCATAAATACCTCCAGCGCTGCCCATCCGGGGTGGGGAAGGATTAAAGCCCGGCCTGACTGCCCTGGCTTTAGCAGCAGGAGGAGGAGGAGGAGGGTGGCTGCAGGGCTTGGATGCTACTTCCCAGCAGCAGCACAAGGGCTCCCAGCCCTGCAGCACGATGAGGATGGGGGAGAAGGAAGAGGAGGGCAGGCTTTGCAGCCACCTCCATGACACTCGGCCCCACATGCAGCCCCTTCTTGGGAGGCCCCAGCTCCCCATCCCCTCCCCAGTGGCACCTCCTCTTGTGCGGCAGCCGGGGAGCACTGGGGTCACTGGTGGCATCACCCACCCGTGAGGAGCAGAGGGCTGGGGGACACCTAAACAGGCTGGCAACAGGCACAGGGGGGAGGAAAAGCAGGACGAAGCTTCTCTTACCTTCCCTATATCGCCATTGGCAACCGGTTCTGGCAAGGGACCTGCAGGGCAAGCACAGGGGTGCTGGGTGAGGATCCCTTGCTCTGCCCCTCGCCGACGGGCGCAACAGTGGCCAGCAAAGGCTGCGTGTGGCCAGTGCTCCCCCAACGCAGCCCAGGGTCTGGCTGCCTCCTGAATTATTGCTGAATGGGGGGAACGCTCCCCCTGGGCACCAAACACATCCTCCCCGAGGACAGCCACGACGTGGAGCCCAGCGAGACCCCCCTGCCCTCCCAGGGACCCCCGTCCCAGCAGGGAGGGGGCCACGGCCGAGGTGAGGCTGTGGAGAAGAGCGAAGGGCGGCCGCTGCCTGTTCGCTTCCCAAGCCATAAACCCTGACAAAGTGCAACCTGGGGCCATAAACCCGCCTTGCCACAGAGCCCACGTCAGCCCCGGCACCGGGCCCTCAGCTGGGCAGGGAGATGTCAAAGCCAGGTGACCCAGCTCGGCACCAGGGTGATGAGACCTCTGCCTCCCGGGGCTTGGGGCCTCCCTCAGCGCCCCCAGGTTCAGTGAGAAGGTGACCCAGAGCTGGCAGAGGTGGCACAACCCCCTGTCCCTGCAGCACAGCCCCCAGCCCACCTGTCAGGTGCTCCTCCGAGGGCACCACCTTGCACTTCTTGAAGAACTCGTCCGTGAGGACATCCACCACCAGCAGCCTCGTCTCGTCGCCGCCCGCCTTGATGGCCGCCACCACCTCGGAGTGCTGCTTGCCCTCCACGCACACCCCGTTCACCTGTGGGCACGGCACCGCGTCACCGAGGCTGCAAAGGGGGTGTCCATCCCGCGGGAACTCCGTGGAAGGGCCAGGTACCAGCCTTGGTACCAGTCACAGCCCCAGCACGGCCGCCCTGCAGCCCCCACAGGTATCGGCAGCCTCGCAGGGATTAGCGGTGAAGCCAGCAAAACCTCATTAAAAGCAGATTTTCCTCGGGCTGATTAGCACGGGATCATACAGGCAAAGCTGGCAGGGAGCGCCCGGCAGGGCATGGACCCGGGGCTGGCGCAGGAGATGGGCAGCACGGGCAAGGTGCAAAGCCCTCGGGCCGTGGCACGGTCCCCAGAGCTTCACCCCAAAAGAGGCAGCAGCTCCACACCCTGAAGAGCAGCAGGGTTGGAGCTCAGCACCGCAGTCCTTGCCCTCATAGGTCCCCATCCCCACCGCGGTCAGGGCCAGCAGCAGGGCTTGGGGCCACCGTGCACCTTGTCCTCAGCCTGCCCCACCCCGGGACACTCCTGCTCCAGGCAGGGGCCGGCGCTGCGGCTGCTGAACCCGCTACGGGCTAATTAGCGCGGCCGTGTGCGCTGCTGCTCCCCTGGGTGGGGACGGGCAGGCTGGCGCGGGTCGGGCGCTGCTCCCTGAGTCACCACCGGCACCAGGGACACCCCGCATCGGCCCGGCAAAGGGCAGCTCCCTCCAGGCACTGGGACGGGAGGAAGCAGCCGGATTTTTGGGGACACCCCCTCCCTTGCCCCAGCGATACCTCGACGATGCGGTCCTGGGGGGCCAGCCCCGCTGCCTCAGCCGGCGAGTCGGGGTCCACGGCGCGCACGTACTGCCCCGGGCGGGTCTTGTCGCTGTGCAGGTTGAAGCCGTAGCCGTTGGGGCCCTTCTTCATGCGGCACAGCCGAGGCCGCAGCTCCTCCTGCAACGGGGAGAAAATGTGAGGAAAAAGCTGCTCCCGGAACCTCCGGCATCCAGGGACAGCAGCGAGAGCACCAGACGCCTGCTTGGGTGGTGGGGACACCATCCTAGGGTGGCAGGGACACCATCCTAGGGTGGCCACCTGCACCCGCAGACACCTCGACTTGGAATACAGGGTGCTGAAACACCTTATAAACCCAAGTTCTACTTAATTAGGCGCAGGGCACGCTAATTACAGCGAAACGTTAAAAGAAACGTGTTATTATGTGCGTCTCCAGACCACGCTCTTCCTTTGGGGAATCAGCATTGCACCAGCAACGGGAAGGTGGAGGAGAAAACACAGTCCTGGTTGCTGGGAAGCACCCGCACCAAGCCCAGGATGCTTTGACTAGCAGAGAAGTTTCAACCACCAGTTCAAGTCTCCTCCATCACCCCCTCACAAGCTTCAGCTCCTCTCCACGGGACCAGGGGGACCCCACCCACCCACACCACAGCACCCTGCAACTGCGGCTGGTGGGGAAGGGGCACAAGGAGCTCAAGCGGGGATCCAGGCGGAGCAGCCCCGATACCCAAGCGCACCCCGGCAAGACCCTCTGTGATTGCGAAAGAGAAACCAGCTCGACCAGGGTGGTGCGACGTGGGCTGTTCACCTCTCCAGGAGGTAACACCCAGCTCATGCACCCTGACCTGAGGATCCAGCAGCACCCAAACCCAGGGAACCCGACTCAGGCAGCCCCAACCCCGCACCCAGGATCCCACCAGCCCTTGAAAAGCAGAGTTCCCCACACTGTGAGCAGCAGAGAGAAGCAGGAGCAACCCCAGGAGCATTTCTGGCAAAAAGAGCTGCCTCCATTCACCCAGCAGGGTGCCCAGGAAGCATCAGAAGAACAAGGCGACATGAACCAGGTCCCTGCACACAGAGCTGCCAGAACCGCTCCAGCCCCACCATCCAAGCACCACTTCTACACCTTTATTTATTTACAAAATGGCTCGATCCTGCTCCTGGGCTTTGGCAGGGTTCTCCCAGCAGCCAAGCAGTGCTTGAGCTCCTGAAATATTCCTCACCAGGAGGGTTAATATTTACTCCAAGATTGTTTGTTCTCCTTTGGTACCCAATAGCATCCCTGGGGCCACACACTGCAGCAATCTCCCTTCCCAGACCCACACCACGCCGCTCTTTATCCCCTCTACAGCACGCTCGCTTCTTGCTAGGAAAGCAAGGCTGGTCCTTGGGGTGCTGGCACCCCATGTCTGGCAGCACCGCAGTGCCACACGGGCCAGGGTGATGCATTTGCAATCGCCAAGCCCAACGCCGCGATAAAACCCCATCCTGTTGCTCAAGGCTTTCCTGCAGGGTCAAGGCTGGCTGCTACGCCGGCACCGCGCTCGCCAACGCCCCGGGGAGGGAGGTGCACGGGCTGGGAACCCAGCTGGGGCTGCCGGGGAGCGAAGGTGAGCCCGGGACACGGCAGGGCCAGCAGCCACGCAGGACCTGCTCCACCCACGGCTCAGCCAGGCGAGGCCCAGCTGCACCCTGAGGTGCTGGTGGTGTCTCCTCTGTAGATGAGCAGCGGGTTCCCTGGCTGGGTGGAGGATTGTGACAGCTTGACTTGCCCAGCCCACCCCTCGGTTACCCCGTGCCAGGGGCTGGGCTGTGGGCGCTGCCCCAGTCCACGTGCCTGGGTGGCAGCAGGTTCTTGGGGTGCCCAGCCTGCTGCAGCTGCACCCTCCACCCTGGCGAGGGTGGGGAGAGGAAGACCCAAAGCAAGGTCAAAAAGCAGGAGCTGGTGGAGCCTGGAGGACGGCAGCACCTCCCTGGGGCCCTGCCCTGGCCGTGCCCTGGGCAGGGGGTTCAGGCTCTCCAAGCACCCACGCTCCCGGTGCCCTTGGCAGTGCCGTGGGGTTGCTGCACGCCGATAGCTCGGGACAAAGCTGGAGGGAGCACCCGGCAAGCGGCGCTGGCAGCGAGCCCAGGCAAGGAGGAGGAGGGAGGACTTGGCTCCCACCAGTACCAACAAAGCCCCGGCAGCCCGGGCTGCCCGAGACACTGAGGCCATGAATTTGGGGGGGGAGCATGGAGTGGGGACAGCCCTCCAGCATGGACAGATGCCCTGTGGGGCAGGAGGACAGGTCACGGCAGCGAGGGAGGCACGGAGCTCTAAAAGGCAGCCAGCAAAGGCAGGAGCACCTGGTGCAAGGGTGGCCCAGCTGAATTGTGACCTGGCCCCCCCAAGCATCCCCCTGCCAGTGGCTGGCAGCTCCTCCAGCCCAGCGTGCCAGGCTGCCTTCCCCCTCCCCAGACTCCTCGCAGCAGAGGAGCCCCGCAGGCAGCCACTGTTCTGCCTCCCCAAGAGAAAAATGTAAAGGCATCCGATCCTCCAGCGGCCGTATCCTGCCCACCCACGGGGTGAGCCCCCCGCGGCAGGGCACCCCTCAGCCCCACGGTGCCCCCGGCCAGAAGGGACTCGAGGGGAGAGGGTTTGGGGTCAACACCTGGGATGCAGAGAAGCCCCACGGCCGCGGGGCCAGGAGCCGGACAGTGGGAAAACGGAAATGCCCCTAATTTCTCTAAGCTTTCGCATCCTCCCCTCCAATGCCAGCAGTCCTCCCACCGCGCTGGGGCACGGATTAGCCGGCAGAGCCTCGTTACGAGCAATTACAGCCTCCAGCGGGGAGGGCGGTGGGGGAAGCTGGACTCAGCCCCCAGCACGGGCACCCAGGGATGGCAGAGGGACATCTGCCTGCGGAGATGCCCATGTGGGATGAGGAGCTCAGCAGCATCACATCTCTATTAGAATCATAGAATAATTAAGGCTGGAAACGACCTCTTAGATCACCGAGTCCAGCCTAGGACCTACCCCCACCACTCAGCTCAACCCTGCCACTAAGTGTGGCATCCAGTCTGGCCTTAAACGCCTCCAGGGACGGTGACTCCACCCCCTCCCTAGGCAGCCCATTCCAGTGTTTTATCCTCCTTTCTGTGAGGAAGAGCTTCCGAATATCCAACCTAAACCTCCCCTGGTGCAGCTTCAGGCCGTGCCCTCTCGTCCTGAATCTGAAATCTCTGTTCCTGCCCCGGAACAGGACTTGGGGCACCTCTGGACTCTTCTCCCTTCAGGATCGCACTGGACCATGGCTCCCCAGCACCACCCAGCAGGACCAGTGGCCCCAGGGACACGGGGAACCCAACCGCATGGTGTGCCAGCACCCACTCCCCTAACAGCAATTTCAGCACAGCTTTTGAAGCCCCAAGTCCCAGGAAACTCCCTGCAGCCCTACAAGCAGCAACAAGCCCGTCGGCAGCAGCGTTGCCGGTTACTCAAGAGCAACACAACGGCTCCGAGGACGCCTGGGTGAGCAAATTCACACGGGTCCCCAAATCTGGCGCACACATTCGGGCTTCATACAAAGGGGATGCAAAGCAGCCTCCTCGCAGCATCCCTGTCACGTCTCGTTCGACTGGAGCTGCTTTTCATGCAGCTGCCTTGAGAGGAAATTTAATTCATTTCCTAATTAAGACACCAGCTACTCCCAGCGCAACGCTCCCAAATGGGGGGGGCGGAAATCTGCTCACTGTTATTCCCCAAAACTCCAGCTCTCAGAGGCTCACACGGGTTTTATAGGGAGGGACGAGCGTTGCTGGCATGGAGGGCTCTAATTTGGCACTAAATTCACAAGAGGGAAGCCCGAGGTTGGTAGCAAAAGCCTCATCCTGGTAAAAGCAGCCCCAAGCTGTGCCAGGGCGCCGGGCTGGCAGCTGCCAGTGCTGCCCGTGTGGTTTGCATGAAACTTTCTCAAGACACTCCCGAGCAGCCAAAGCCTCCGGAAATGCAGGCGGGGGGAGGACGAGCTTGTCACGGCTCCCAGCTGAGCACCGGGGACGGAAGCGGGGTTGGCCTCCGGGGTGTAAAACTGTCACCTCGCTGGCTCAGCGCCACAGAAGAGCAGGGCACGGAGCAGCTCCCCAGGTGCCTCCAGGAAGGCTCAAAACCTCCACCCTGGTATCGGAAGGATTTGCACACCCAGGGTTTGTAGGGATAAGAAGGGAGCTCGTGATGACCTCCCCAAAATCTCCTCAGCCCATGCCCAGCACTGGGAGCCATGGGGGTGTCCGACTCCCTGGCACAGGAGGATCCCAACCATGCAGGACGCAGCAGGGTTTGGGGAGAGGCTGGATCCGGCTCTTCCAGCAGCGACTGTCTCCAAGCTCGTTAAGCAAATAAAGGCAAGTCCAGCTCAATAAAGCAAACAGGACTCTGGCACATGCAAACCTCCTGGATCCCAGAGGAATCCCACCAACCCACCGGGCTGGGATGGGGGCTGCTGCACGAAGACGGGGTGGTGGGCACCGGCTGGCTGCCAGCGGCCAGAGAACCAGCACACCGCTGAGTTCCCAGCTCGCCAGAGAGAAATCCCTTTCTGCCTGCTCTAGTTTGGCTCAGCGACTCGCCCAGCACCTTCCCACCTTGCTTGGGGGGTGTCCGGCCAAGGCGATGCCTCCAACCCCACTTGCCTTTGCTCTCCTACCCCACACAGCCAGGCCCTGCCCCCAGCCGCAAGATTTCCTGTTACCTGTTGAGAAACCGTCGGAGGCCAAGCAGCAACATCGCCCCGTGTCACCCGCGCCACCCGCTTCCTGCTCCGGCACGCAGAGAAACCGCCCGGGTTACCGTGCACGGGCTGCACCCTGAGCCTGCCCCCAAAACCCCTGGGGAATCTCCAGCTTCCCAGGCCCTTTCAGATTCACAGAATGTTTGGGATTGGAAGGGGCCTCCAAAGCTCCTCCAGTCCAATCCCCCCATTGCCAGAGCAGGATCACCCAGACCAAGTCCCACAGGAACTCGTCCAGGTGGGTTGGAAACGTCTCCAGAGAAGGAGACTCCACAACCCCCCTGGGCAGCCTGGGCCAGGCTCTGGCATCCTCACTGCAAACAAGTTCTTCCTAATATTCAAGTGGAACCTCTTGTGTTCTAGTTTACACCCGTCACCCCTTGTCCTATCATTGGTGCCATCAAGAGCCTGGCTCCATCCTCCTGAGACTCCCCTGCGAGGAGGCAGCCGCCCCCCAGCGCGTTGGGGCTCCGTCCCCCTCGGGGACTGCCCGTCCTCAGCCCTCCAAACCCGTCAGGGGACTCGCCCAAGCTGCAGTAATTACAACCCTTTTATTTTTCCCCAGTCCATGGAGGTTTCTGGGAGCAGCAAGCGCAGCACAGACGGTCTGGCTGGCCCCGAGGGAGCGATGCCATACGGGAGGGCAGCACCGCAGCCCGGCACACGGCCAGATCCGAGGGACCAGGGATGCCGGGGGGGACAGGGACCAAGTAGGACAGCGACCGGGGAAGGGTCTGGTTGTTTCCATCTCAACAAGCCCACCAGGGAGGTGCCGGAGCAGTGCTTTAGCCAGGTAGGGATAAGACCAGTGCCCTGCAGTGAACCAGCCCAACCACGGCCAACGTGCAGCCGGCAAAGGGCTGAAGTCCAACACCTGGTAATAAAAACACACCTGATCCTCAGCAAAATCCTGTGTGACAACAGCTGAGAGAGGCACCAAAGTCTGCTGGGGCTCAGCACCAGCACTGCTAAGGCCCCATAGCACCAACCTTTCACCGCTGGGCATTGGGAGGAGGCTCGAAGAGTTCCCCAGAAAGTCCCTCGCTCTGGGGACACCAGGAACCTGCTTCCTAGGAAGACCATCCCCATCTCTGTTGTGGCAACAAACTTTTGTTTTTGCTGAGTAAATAAAAAGAGGTATTATTATTATCTCCAGCAGCCCAGAACGTCTCTTAGGAACAGCTCCGGGCACGAAAGGTCACCTATTGCTCAATTCCTCACCTTTCTACATCACTTTTGTTTGTGCAACCGCCGACTCCCACGCGCCCGCCGTGTCAGCCCCGACATTCCTGAATCACTGAGTGTCTGTACACGGGTGGGATCAGCCTCCCCCTTCCCTGGAAGGGTTCCACCACCTCCGCCCCACGGACCTGCTCACGGCACGAGTGGCTGCCACCAATACCTGCAACCCCAAACCCCCAAATACCCCCTGCCACAGCTTTTGATGGTTGCATTTCGGAGCTGGTTGATGCCAGCCACCTTCAGCCCAGCCCTGGCCAGGGGGGCACCTCCACCTTCGCTCCCTGGTGCTTTCCTTACCCGGTTTTACCAGCTCTGCAGCACAAGGAGTGGCCGAGTGGCTCTGGGACACAATTCTGGGTCCAAAGAACCCCGTGTCCCTCCCTCATCACCCAACGCAGCCGGTAAAGCGTTAAATAACCAGAATAAAAATTCAAAATTAAAAAGGCAAAGCAGGGGGGCGCGGCGGGGCCTGGTGCTCCTGGGGAGCCGCGTTCAAAGCAAGAGAAAAAGAAAGAACCGAGAGGAAAGAACCGAGTAGAGCGAAACCAGACGGGGCGCCCGGCGGCTGCTCCCGTTCGCTCCGCTGGAGGCGACCACCGGGGCTGGTCCCCGGAGATCTCGCTCCCCAAGCCCTCCCGGGACACCTCTCCTTTGTCCAGGACAACTTTGCAGCGCCCAAGCTCCCCCCGGGGACCCCCTTTACCCGCTGGGCGCCGCTGGGCTCCCGCGCCGGGGGCTCCGCCGGCTCCGGGGCCGCGTCCCCGCCGC
>WEIS01041601.1:16649-34112 GCA_013389965.1 Todus mexicanus
CCCCCCGGCGCCGGGGCCCCCCCCCCGCCGCTCCCGGGGGCTTCGCTCCGCGCCTCGCCGCGCTTCTGCTGCAGCTCCTCGGCCACCGAGTCCACCACCAGCAGGCTGACGGTGCCGGCGGCGGCGCGGATCTTCTCCACCACCTGCTGATGGCTCTCCCGCTCCACGTTCTCGCCGTCCACCTCCACCAGCCGGTCACCGGCCCGCAAACCGGAGCGTTCGGCCGGGGAGCCCGGCTCCACCAGGCNACAGCCAATCGCAGGGCGAGGCCGCCCAAATAAGGAAATGGAAGGGGCGGGGAGTATGAAAAGAGAGAGGGAGTGGTTATGCAAATGAGCTCTTCCCCAGAAGCCGCCGGGCGGCCCGGGCGCGGTGCCGCAGGATCCTAGCGCCCGACCGCATCGATCCCGGTGGGGCTGAGCCGCCCCCGGTGGGGTTGAGCAGACCTGAGGGGCCCACACCGCTCCCGTGCAAGGTCCGATCGCTGCCAGTGGGGCCAGATCGCTCCCCTGTGCGGGCAGATCGCTGCCACGTGCAGTCCGAGCGCTCCCGGTGGCTCCGCGAAGCTCCCCCGGGGCCCCGGTGAGCGGTCGGGGTCCGTCCCCGCTCCCTGATGATCCCCCGGGCCGTGGCCCGGCTCTACCTCCCCCTGGGGTCACAGCCGGGTGCTCCCTGGTCTCCCCACTCCAGCCGGGGGGCACACGTCGGGTCACACGTCGGGGCAAACCTTGGGGCTCGTCCTCGCCATCCCCCCTCGCCCGGTCCTCGAAAGCTGCTCCCCTTTGCCGGCCCTGGCGCTGGAAGGATGCTCAGAGCTTGAAAAGCGAAATAAAACCCCCAAAGAGAACCGCAGGGAGGGCGGCAGCGGAGGCGGCGCTGGCCGGGACCCCTGGATGGAGCTGGGCACCCGAGGGTGGGGTGATGGGCTGAACCCCGGCAGGGTTTGTGCTGCCCCAGCCCCGACGGGCTTGGCTCGCAGCCTGGGAGGCAGAAGTGGCTGCGGCCGGTTCTGAGCTGTGAGATCCTGAGGGTTCAGGGCAGGCAGGGCAGAGCAAGGGCCTGGCGAGAGGCAGAGCTGGGCCCTGGCTCCCAGCGAGGATGGCACCGAGGAACCATCTCCCTGACATGGCTCCAGGGCCTGGCTGCAGCTCAGGCTGGCCAAAGGTCCTCGGGGCAGCGCCATCACCTCCACCTGCGCTGCAGGAGGGGGAGTGAGGAGGTGAGGGCAGCGCGGCCCCAAAACACATCCCTCCTGGGTGGATCTACACCCAACCCCCGCTGCAGGGACCCCAGAGGCCAAGAGGTCCCCCCCGCTGCGCTGGGGTGGCCGTGCTCAGCTCCACAGGGCCGAGCTGGGAGCCGGTGGTGGGCTCATTTGTTTCCTCCACTCGGTTGAGCATTCGCCTGCTCGGCCCTGAGAACGGCAGCGCAGAGGAATCCCACGGCGGCCGCCGGCAGATGCCTGCGGAGAGGAAAACCAGGGCAAGCACGTTGCAGGATGGCCCCAGGACAGGGGGGGATCCATCGCCTGTGGCAGCGGCACCAGCGCCACTCACAACCCCCGTGCGTGTTCGAGGGAGAAACGGGGACGGCGGATGGGCACGCAGCTTTTGGGAACGATGCTCTAAGTCAGGAAACCAACCCCAGCCCCAAGAGGGCTGCTTCGAGCACAGAACCATGATAAGGAAGAAAAGCAGCAGCGAAGGAAACGGTTGGAGCTGCTTTTGGGTCTGACAAGAGCCCGGCGGCGGCCACAGAACGGCAGGACACGGGTGGCACCCACACCCCCCGACTGCCTCCTCCTGCCCCCCGACTGCCTCCTCCTGCCAGGGCCCTCTGTGGCTCCGCGGGTCATTAAAGGGAGTTCAGGCCGGAGCGGGGGGAAAGCAGAAAAGAGCCAACGTCTGTTTGTGTTGAAGCCATCCAGCATTTTTTTGCAGACGTCAGCCGAGCGGCCGCGGCAATGCCATTGGTGGGAAGGCAGAGTTATTTGGGGAATGCTGGACTCCGCACCATGAGAACAGCAGGGGAGGAGGTTGGTTTTAATTTAACAGGCCGTGTTTACTCTTCCCCTCTCACCTTTGGACTGTCTGAAATGCGCAACGAAAGCCCCGGCGGGGAGGAAGGGGCAGCGGGTGGTTCCCCCTTCCCCACGGCTGCTCCCAGGGCCCCCCCGGCCCCGTCGCTCCGCGGCGCCCGGGCTCAGCAGCCTCCCACGTTGCAGACCTGGGGCAGGGAATTCTCACGCTGCAAAGAAAAAAAAAAAAAGAGCCGGGCGGATGCAAAGGCTCGAAAATAGCCAGCTTTATTCTGTAAACCTGCAAAGAGAGACCCGCGAGCAGAGCAGCGGTGAAGGAGGCACCGGGGCCGGTGAGAGAGGAGCAGCTCGGGCGCGGGGCCAGGGAAGATGCTGGACGGTCCCCGACTCCTCCGGGCAGCAGCGTCACGCTCTCCGCAGCTGCTCTTCAGCTACAGAACCAAACATTCCCCGTCTCGCTGCCCTGGGTAGTGCTCGGGGGAGCCGGCAGCGTGCCAGAGGGGTCAGCGGGGTCAGGGGACGTGCAGCAACACGAGGCCCAAGGTAGCAGCATCTGCTGGCTGAAGCATCTCAGGCATTTGCTCTCCAGAGAGCGGCTTTCAGCTGCTGTTTGCCAGCGGTGGTTGTGTTGCGTGTGCCGTGATGGGAGAGAGGAACCGAGGAGCCCAGCCCGTCCCAGGCACCTCCACCCCACCAGCTCCAGCCGGGGTGAGGCCAGGGATGGTTTTTGATTGAAAAGAAAAAGGCTTCTCTTGTTAAAAACCCCCAAGTCTCTAATTCCTATGGCTACAAGAGAGGGAAAATCAAGGGGTTTTCCAAATTGCTGTGTGGACTAGAAGCACCCCAAGTGTCGCTCGAGTGCTCCCAGGGGAGTTTCATTTCTCAGGCCAGCTGTACGGGCAGGGATTGAGCTTGGCTGGATGCTGCCCCATCCTGCCCCTTCCCTGGGACACGACGGGGACATCGCTGCTCTCGTGGCGGCAGCGGGGCAAAAGCCGACAGCAGGAACCGCAGCGATGAGGAGCCGTGACCGAGTGTGGGGCAGCCTGGGGGGCACAGCCAGAGCCTGGCAGCACCAGGGACACGGGGGCTGGATCAGGCCCTTCCAGCCGGACGAGAGCAGCACCAGGAGCAGGGGTGGCTGCAGGGGAGGAGAGGGCCGGGAGCTGCACAAGGGCTCACCCAGGGCACACGCAGGACCCCTCCAGCCGCTCCAAGGGACACTCAGCTGGGTGTGGGGCCATATCCTGCGTCCTGCTCAGGTGCTGGAGGCATCCCCACAGCTCGCTGGCCAGGCTGACAGTCCTCACACCGTGGTGATTCCCCCAGTGGCACAAGGGAAGCTCCAGGCATTGCCCTGCCGGGCAGCAGGATCTGGCCCCTGACTCCTGACTCCAGGGTGATGATTCTCCTGCTCTCCACTGCATTGTCCCATCCACGCCTGGTTTATCAGAGCCTGCTTCCCTCAGGCGCTCGAGGGCAGGATTTGGCCCCCCGCTTTGCCTCCTGCTTGCCTGCGTCCCCAGGGCTGCCGGCTCCTCCTGGCCGCTCTCAAGCGAAGGCACAGCAGCTGGATTTCTTCTTCTGTGACTCGATGTAGTCGTGGATCTGGAAGCGGGGCTCGTCCGGCAGCTGCACGGCGCGCTGCTTCAGCTCCCTGCGGTGGTAGGGCCACGTCACCTCCACCTGCTGGCTCCGGTGCTGCTGCAGGAGGTGGTGGGGCTGAGAGGACAACTCCCTCGCCCAGCTCCCCCAGGTACTCACTTGGCAATGGCCAGGAAGGCCAGCTCCACGTTCATGCCCGTCTTGGCACTCGTCTCCATGAAAGGCACCCCGTACTCCTGCAAGGACAGCACAGCCCCGTCAGTGCCCTCCTGCCCCTCTGAATCGTCTCCATCACCCGGCCAAGGCTTGAGAACAAGGGGCCATCCCCTCCTTGCTTTGCCTCAGGTGTTCACAGATTGTTAGGGATTGGAAGGGACCTCCAAAGCTCATCTAGTCCAATCCCCCCCGTTGCCGGAGCAGGATCACCTAGACCGAGTTACACAGGAGTTAGTCCAGGCGGGTTCGAAACATGTTGTGTGCAAGCAGCTGCTGTGCTGCCTGTGCTAGAGCCAGGCAGGTCTGGGCACCCCTCGGAGGGGGCAGCACAGCTGCGAGGGACCCCTGAGCAATGTGCAATTGTCTTGGGGGGCTGCAGCAAGGTTAGACCCCAGCATGGCTCACCCTGGCCAGCGATGCTCCATCCTCCGTCCTCACAACTCTCTCACTGCTCACATCAGCCTGCCAAGGGAAGGAAAGTGTCCCCAGGTACCAAGGGCAGCTGGCACCCTGGGGACATCTAGCAAGCAGGGATTGTGGGGGGTGCCAGGAGCTGGGGGTGTGAGGGACCCGGGAACCAGGGGAATCCGGGACCTGCTGAGCATCTGGGACCTTGTGACATCAAGCATATGAGGGGGCGTCTGGGACCAAGGGAAACTGAGGACCTGGGGCAGCATTCCATACCTAGGGGCATCCAGGACCCGGAGGGGTGCCTGGTACCCTGCTGGATATTGAGTACCCAGAATCATCCAGGATCTAGGGGGTATCCAGCTCAAGTGGAAAATCTGATGCCCATTCATGCATTGAGCTTCTGGCAGCATCTGGGACCCCCAGAGAGAATCTGGGACCTGGGTGAGCATCTGGGACCTGGATGAGCATCCCAGACCTTGCAGCATCTTTTCCCAGGAGCGTCCTGTAGCCAGAGCCTTGCGCACTGGGAGCCTCAGCCTTGTGCTGCCCTCCACTGGCTGCTGGGGACATCCGTGGCCCCTGGTCCCCCCAGACTTCTGGGGTTATCCCTGGGCCTGGCTGAGCCCAGAAAGCAGCAGATCCCGGAGGAGGGTGTAGGCAGGGTGCACCCAGCTGGCAGGCAGAGCACCTACTGAGCTCCAGCCCTCCATCGCCGCAGGGACAGCAAGGGCAGGGCAGGGCAGGGCGCAGCAAACCGTGGGGTGAAGGGAGACGATGTACACACCTTGTTGCCCAGCAGCATGATGACCACGTCCTTCTGGGCGTACTCGTGGATCTCCGTCAGCCAGGCCTGCAGGGCAGCGGGGCTGTGTTGGGGTGAGGGGTACCCCCGTCCCCGCCTCACCCTCACACGTTGTCACAAAGGCAGGGAAAACCGCTTTTTTTTTTTTTGGCATGGGAACCATTCCAGCATCACAGCCAAACAGCCCTGGAAACGCCCCGTCTCCTGGCTGCAGCCCAAGCCTACAAGTAGTTCCCGACCATCCCGAGCCTCGTTTTCTTCCTCCAGCCATTTACTGTGTCCCTAAACAAAACTCACCCAGCTGAGCTTTCCAGGGATGAGCTCCCAGCTGGCTGGGTCTGGCCAAAGCTGCCAGTACTTGGGTGTAAACCAGGCTTCAAACTGCCCCAAACACCCAGGGAGCCACCCGGGGCACCCAGGACCCCCAACCCTGGCACGAAACACGCTGCCGACCCACGGAGGGGACTCACGCGGATGTTGTCGAAGGACATCTTGCTGGTGATATCGTAGAGCAGGAGCAGGGCTGGAAGGGAAGAGGCAGAGGCATTGCCCTGCTGCAGGGGCGCGCTTTGGCTGCTCTCCCCTCCATCCCCACTGGATCCCAAACCCACCTTGGGCATCCCTGTAGTAGGCGTGGGTGACGCTGCGGAAACGCTCCTGTCCTGCAGTGTCCCAGATCTGCTGAGAAGCCGCTCCGGTGAGAGCGGGGAGAGGAAATAGCCCGACCCACCCAAGCTGGGGATGCCCCTGTGGCTCCCGGCCCTGCCACACCACCAGGCTCAGCTGGCGAGCGGGGGGTGGTTCCAGCAATGGGGCTGGGAATTGCTCACCCCCTCCCAAAGCTCACCTGCAGCTTCACCTTCACGCCATCCACAGCCACCACTTTGTTCTGCAGAGGAGAAGGAGAGCATCAGCCCAAAGCCGCCTTCGCGGGGGTGCCGACCAGCCCTGGAGTGGAGCCAGCCCTGGAGTGGAGCCAGCCGTGCCGTGACCCCTTGGCTGCTCTCCCCAGGCCGGCAGGAATCAGAGAATCTCAGACCGGGTTGGGTTGGAGGGGACCCTTAAAGCTCATCTAGTCCAACCCCCCTGCAGGGAGCAGGGCCATCTGCAACCAGAGCAGGTTGCTCAGAGCCCCCAACAACCTCCCCTGCGATGGTGCCGGGGATGGAGCTTCTACCAGCTCTCTAGGAACCTTGTCCCAGTGTTTCACCACCCTCACTCTAAAAAGTGTCTTCCTTATACCTAGTCT
This sequence comes from Todus mexicanus, assembly GCA_013389965.1. Classification (NCBI taxonomy): domain Eukaryota; kingdom Metazoa; phylum Chordata; class Aves; order Coraciiformes; family Todidae; genus Todus; species Todus mexicanus. Next base: position 22,971 of record WEIS01041601.1, read on the forward strand.
AAAAGCCAGGATGAAGCCAGGCAGGGAACGAGGCTGAAGCCTCGTTGCTACACGCCCTGGTCCTGCTGGAGGGCTGCAATGTTGTGTTGGTGGCTACAGGGACATCCCAGAGCAGCAACCCCTTGTGACAGGGTGGGAAAGAGCAGGATCGGACCCTGACACAGACAAAACAGCAACACTGGGATGTGCTGCCCAGGGAGGTGGTGGAGTCACCGTCCCTGGAGGTGTTTACGGCCAGACTGGATGCCACACTTAGTGGCAGGGTTTAGCTGAGTGGTGGTGGTAGGTCCTAGGCTGGACTTGATGATCTCAGAGGGCTTTGCCAGCCTTAATTATTCTCTGATTCTATTCTATTCTATCTCAGCCTTCTTTGGATCCGGTGCCTTGCTTATCTCCTGCGGCCAGAGCCCCTGCCTTGTGGCTCCTAAGAAGCCAACAGACGATGCAGCGACCAGGGGAAGATCAGCAGAGCTGGGGAAGTGGGGAGATCTTGCATGAACCACGTGCATTTACTGATAATACCTTGGTGTGCTTTTATAATGCTTGCCCACCGTAAATCCCCGACTCTTTTGCTCTGGGTTGCTAAAGGAACCATTGTTGCACTAAAAGTTTGTGCTATTTGCAGCAGTTTAAGGCTTTTGGATGCTACGAGCTGCCCGGGGACTCTCAGGGGATGGTGCTGGGTGTCCAGCTCAGGTTTCTTTGCTGGTGGGAGCCTTGCTTGGCCCTTAAAAGTGGCTGCACNGAGCGCAGCAGGGGGATGCACCAGATTTTCCTTCTTTCATGACTTTATCAGAAGGACAGGCCACAAGACCTCTCCAAAGCAACCCCCCAAACCCTCCCTGCAAACCAAGAGCAGTCCAGGCAGTGAAGGCGGCAGAAAACCAGAGCATCTGTGGAGGCAGAGGAAGCGCCGACCACACTCGACACGTGTTGTCAGCCGCGGGCCAAGCCCTGCCCGGGGACACCCCCTTGACTTCCAGCCTGCGGAAACGCTGCTCTACCCTCTGCTGCAAACAGCTCTGCCCGGCCCTGCAGCCCCAGAGACACCCTGCAGCTGAAACTCACTGAATGGAGAGCAGTGGGAGGCTTTAAACGGGATCCTGTGACCCTAACAACCCCTCAGCAGCTCATTTCAGCCCTTTCAAGGCACAAAATTACAGAGACCAACACTTGACTCCCCCTCGAGCCTCAGCCCAGCCGGTGAGGCTGGAGGTGTTCAAAAACCATCCCTGGAGGTGTTTAAGGCCAGACTAGATGCCACACTTAGTGGCAGAGTTTAGCTGAGTGGTGGTGGTAGGTCATAGGCTGGGCTCGATGATCTCAGAGGGCTTTTCCAGCCTCAATTATTCTATGATTCTATGAAGCATGAGGGCTGCCCACCACGCACGCCCAGCCCACGCACCCAGCTGGAATGAGCTGAACCAAAGCTAAATCAGCAAAGCTGATGTAAAGGCAAGAGGCGATGCTCCGGCAGGCTCCTTCGTCTGTTCACACTCTCCCAGGGAGAGGTGGAAGAGTTTCAGCAAGCGCCTGCAGCTGGTTGGGAGATTATTTGGAGTGCAGAAGCTGGAAACAACCCCCCCCCTTCCCTTCCCAGAGCCCCATCCCGGCTGAGGTGCGGGTTGGGGGAGGCGAGGGGCTGGCGGCCGTGGTGGTCTCACCCGGAAATCTATGCCCACGGTGGCTATGAATGTCCCGGAGAGAAAGGCCCCGTCTTTGAACTGGAGCAGGAAACAGGTTTTCCCCACGCCCGTGTCTCCAAGTAACATCACCTGCAAGATGGGCGCAGGGAGAGGTGTCAGCGGGATGGCGAGGGGGTAGCGTCCCTGGATGGTGCTGAGCCCTCCCCCGTCCCTTGAGTCCCTGTTTCTTTGAGTTCCTGTTTCTTTCCCCAGGGCTGGGGAGCCCCGAGAGAGCTGAGGGTGGGACGGGACCCCCGAGGGTGCAGCCAAGCGATGCCCAAGGCAGCCGAGCAGCCCCCAGAGATGGGGAGAGCAGAAGAGGAGAGCTGGTGGGAAGGCAGGTACCGCAGCAAGAAGAGATGTCTCCTGGCTGGCCCCTGAGCATCTCCCAGCCCAGGAAGTTCCTGGAGAACCTGCCACAGCCCCCAGACATGTGGAGCTGCCTCTGCCCACGCTTTGCCCCTGGCCTGGGTGTGCCCAGCCCAAGGGCTGATACACGGCTTGGGCAAACCCCGCCGTGTCCGGGACTCCGGCCCTGTGGGTGTCCAGGGCCCTGTTTGCCACAAACACCAAAGCAAACACAGCATTTTTTCCCCTCCTGCTAAGCAAACAGCCTCAGCTCGGGCTCTCCAACCACTCCAGCACCACCAGACCCGGGCAGGCAGCAGCCAGGACCAGTACTGGTCTGACACTGGTCTCCTTAAACGCTGCCTTACCCAACACCCTGGCGCTGTGCTCTCCTCCCTGCTCACCAGCAGCCCTTTCCTGCCCAGCAATAATTAACCTGCCGCTGCCTGCATCTCTCCCCTGCCTGGAAATGGCAGCAAGCAGGACTCCGGCGAGAAGCTGCTTTCTCACACGCCCACCCTGCGGGGATGCCGGAGCCTGCAAAGCAAACCCAGGAGGCCCCGCTGCCCCAGAACGGGCAAATGTAATGAGCCGTGGCCACCCCGCACTGGGATGGCACAGCCCAGAGCTGGGGGCTGGAAATGCTCTGCCTCCTGCCACTTCACTTGGCTGGTTAAATGCTTCTTCAGGACAACCTGACCCAGCCCAGGCTGGAGAGCGGCTGGGAACACTTCTCAGATCTTCCTCCACCTCATTAACCTGGCAACTGATTTCCTACCTCAGATGCAAAAATTGCCCTCTGCTAAGAAGAGGCGGAGCGGAGAGGAGAAAGGCAAAGGAATGAAAGCAGTTTAGGGACGGTGGCAGCTTGCAGCAGCGCTCTGGGAGCCAGCGAGACGAGGCGAGAAGGGGTCCCACCATCAGGGCTGGGCTCAGCCTGGGGTTGGGTATTAAATATTTCGGGTAAAAGGTTCATCGAGCCCATGGATCCCCCGGGAACAGGAGGGCGCTGCCCCAGAGCGACCCTTGCCCTGTATCACGGGGGTCACCGCTGGAGCCCCCCTTGCCCAGGGAAGGACAGGAGGGGCTTCCGGAGACCAGAGCTCGGCTGTGCCTGCCCCGGGGGATCCCCCTGCCCACCACACCGAGCCCCCAAAGCGCTGCTCTTGCAGCAGAGCCCCCGGACCGTGCTCACCCCCTCCCCTGGGACAAGGACACAGAGAAATCCCCCCGCCCCCGGGGCAGGGACCTCCTGTCCCCACCTCCCGGCAATGGGGGACCCTGATAGATTTGGGACCCCCTAGGGGCGGGGCTGGGGTGGGCTCATCTGGAGCCACCTCCTCCATCCCCTTCCCTGAGCAGCAGCCCCTTCCTGGGCACAATCCTGGCAGCGAAGGAACCGGGACCCCCGCCGGGACCCCCCCGGGACCCTTCCCTGCCCCGACCTGGGGAGACCAACCCCAATTTCCACCCCCGACAAAGCTTGGGGAGGATCCATCGCTGCTCCCCCTGCACCGCCTCCCACCTTGCCGGCCAGCTCGTAGTCCAGGGGTGATGCCGGGGGGTCCCCGCTCCCCGAAGAGGGGTCCCCGCTCCCCACCGGGAGGTCCCCGCTCTCCGCTGCCTCACCGGGACCCTTCATGGCTCCTCCTAATGGAGCCACCGGTCCCGGAGCCGCAGCCTCACCCTGCTCAGCTCAACTCAGCTCAGCTCAGCTCAGCCCAGCCCAGTTCAGCCTTCCTTCTCCTCCTCCTCCTCTTCCTTCTCCTCCTCCTCCCCGACCAGAGCCACCCCCGAGGTTGTGCCTGGGCCGCCTCCCTGCCCAGCCTGGCCCGGGGATGAGGAAGAGGAGGCTGAAGGCTGCAAACGTGCCCCCCTTGTACCCCCACACGGAGGACCCCGCTGTGCTTGGCTTTGCCAAGGGGCTCGGCAGCTCCGGGCAGAGCCCTGGGACATCCCTCTGACACACCAAGAGAAACTGCTCACCCCACAGATGAACTGCACACCCCACAAAGGAACTGCTCACCCCACAAAGGAACAGCCCCCAGACCCCCGTAGGGTGCAGGGATGGAGCCCCCGGTGCTACCCAATCCCCCCCGGCCACGCTGGGGTGGTGGGGTCGGTGGGGCCGGCAGCTCCCGCTTCCATCTCGCCAGCCCAGCCGTGGGTGGGGGGCTCGGCGTGTCTGCTGCAGCCCCAAAGGCTGCCAAGCCGGGCCCCACGACAGCGCCGGGGCGCAGCGAGGCCAAGAGGAAAGCAGAAGCAGCGGCCGTTAGCCGGAAGCCGCGCGCTGCCGCAAGCTGGTTCCGCGGCACCCGTGGCTCGGCTGGGATGGCCACCGAGGCTCCCGCTCACCCTGTGCCGGATGTTGGGGCCCAGCTCACAGCTCACTCCATTTGGGATGAGCCCACCCGTGGGAATGCAGGATAAGTTCCAGGGAAGAGCCAGGGGCTGCCCAGGGAGGTGGTGGAGTCACCGTCCCTGGAGGGGTTTAAGGCCAGACTGGATGCCACACTTAGTGCCAGGGTTTAGCTGAGTGGTGGTGGTAGGTCATAGGCTGGACTCGATGATCTCAGAGGTCTTTTCCAGCCTTAAACATTCTCTGATTCTATGCTATGTTCCCCAAAACCTCACTCCACTAAACCCCACCCAAGCCTGTACCCGACAGCTGCCTGGGCTCTTCAGGCTGATGGGCACCGCTCCATGGACAGGAGCCTCCAGCCCCGGCTGTTTTATTTTCCCTGGATACCCAGCCCATCTCCCCCTTGCTGGGGCTAATCCTAGTACAAATCCCCTGGCCCAGCTCACGCCGCTGGCGCTGGGGTGTGCAGGGCTCCAGCGCAGAGCCCTGCCCCTCACCTCTCCCTGGGTGGAAGCCACAGGAGGTCCGATGGTAGAGATGCCCTCGATGACGGCACCGCCTCCGTACCTTTCCCTCTGCCCGCTCCTGCTCCAACCAAGCCTCCTGCTGCCCCTCGGGAAAAGGAACCTGTATTTCCAGTCCCGTAACTGCACTCAGACCCAGCCGGGGGATTTATAGTTCATACGTATATGCTCTTTGGCCAGGAAAGTGCCCAGAGCTGAAGGCTGGAGGCACTCAGAGTTCCTGGAAGCGGTTGAGCTCCTCTGCAGCTTGCTGGGGCAGGGGGCTGGAAGGACACAGCAAATCAGGCTCGTGCTCATGGAGTTGCCTAGGCAGGACAAACACCTGGCTGAGCAGCACCTCCTCGTGCTGGCCTTTGCTGCAGGAGAAACGAGACAGCTGGGAGCCAGTGAAGGTCAGGAGAGCAGCTGAGCCTCCTCTGCCAGCCCAGAGCTGGTCTGTAGGGACACCCTTGGCTGCCAGCCCCTGGATTGCTTGATAAATACTCAGGATGAGAGGGCACGGCCTGAAGCTGCACCAGGGGAGGTTTAGGTTGGATATTCGGAAGCTCTTCCTCACAGAAAGGGGGATAAAACCCTGGGATGGGCTGCCCAGGGAGGTGGTGGAGTCACCGTCCCTGGAGGGGTTTAAGGCCAGACTGGATGCCACACTTAGTGGCAGGGTTTAGCTGAGTGGTGGTGGTAGGTCCTAGGCTGGATTCGATGAGCTCAGAGGTCTTTGCCAGCCTTAATTATTCTCTGATTCTATGATTCTACCTCAGATCTCACCACACACTGGTACCACATGTTTCTCTGTTTCCTTGGCCTGGCCTAGAGAGAAAATCCCTGTGGCTAACAGCCTCCTCACGGGTACCTTGCCATGGACGCTGGAGGGCTGCCAGTCTCGCTGTACAGCGAGCTCCCAAGCGCTGTCTCTGTCCCAGGCTCCCCTGGGAGAAGGGACACACGCGTTGGAACCACTCGCCAGCCCTGCAGCCACTCTGCAAATAGCACTGGACGGTGGCCGAGTGCTTTTGCAGGCGCTGCACCATCTGCCTGGCTTTTCATGAGGGCCCCAGGCCCCACCGGCAGGACACAGGCCAGGCTGGCTTCTCGCCGGGAGAGCGGGGCTGCTCCAGAGGAGGCTTTCTGGGTATGATGCAAAAGGCTGCGCTCAGACATGGCCCCACCAGTGGGTTTGGGATGTGAAGCCTCTTCCATGCCCCCAGCAGCCCAAAGAACATCTGGCCCCAGCTTGCCAGCAAGCCCACAGCCAACCAGGGCCCCTCACCCAGCAAACTCTCCCAATTCTTTGTGCTTAGCATCACTTAGAATCATGGATTATGATAACCCAAATAAAACTGCTCCCCTAAGAGCGCGTGAGGTTGCACAGCCCGAGGACCAGGGGTTGGGCTCTTACCGTAAACCCGATGCCCACGGTGGCGGAGAAAGAGCCAGGAATGAATTTGCCCTGGTCAAACTGGACCAGCAGAGACGTCTTCCCCACGCCGCTGTCTCCAACCAGGATTGTCTGCAAAGAGCAAGTAAAGAGACATCAGCTCGCACGGGAGCAGGTGATGCCTGAGCTGGCAGGCACAGCATGCAGCCGAGGGCTGGGTGTTTGGGTAGGGGGTGCTGAGGGGATGCAGCAGCAAATGCAGCAGGATTGGGAGGGACCAGCTTAGCCCCAGATCACGACAGAGCCGTAGGCTCTACGCAAGCCCCATGGCACAGCCCCACTTGGTAGATTATCCCCAAGGGTTGCCAGGTGCCAGCGCCACGGCCAGATGGCTTGTCCCCCTGTGCCCACTTAGGTGTGGCCACCTAAGTGTGGAGGAACGTGTTTAACCAAGTCCCCAAACAGCCCTGGCAGATCAAGACCTGATTTTGTATCCCAGGAGGCCAGGGGTGATCCAGCCACCACGCACACGCCACAGTGCCCAGCACCACAGCTTGTGCCACCCCACGGATCCCGAAGGAGGGAGTTGAAACCGAAAAGCCAAGGAGCATGAGAAGCACAAATGAAGCAAGAATGTGGACTGGCAGGAGACCAGCATCCTTGCCTTGCATAAATCACCACACCACAACCTGCCCGGAGCCTGCCCAACGCCGACACGCTTCAGTGAAACGCTCGCTGCAGTGAATCAGCGTTTTCCCCTGGAGAAAACATCCCAAACCCCAAACATATCCTGGGAAAAGCCTGACCCGCCAGGCAGAGCTGTTAGGAGGAGGGAGCCCTGCACCTCCACAGATCTGGGAGGCAGCAATCTGAGGCCTGAGCCACAGCTACAGAATTCTTCCCCCTCCCTCAGTAGATGTCAGGCTGTTTGCAGGTCACTTGTGCATTCAGAGGAGCCTCGTGGGCTGGGAGCCTGCCTGGGAGCTGGGGAAATGTCAGAAAGCAGAAATCCCGGGTGAAACCCTTGTGTGTGGGTTAGCAGAGCAGGGTCACCCCTTTCCCTGAAGGGAATTTCCCCATCCAAACCCCTCATTGGCTTTGCCTTGGGGCTCAGGCACATTCCACATGCAGAGAACGGGATCTGCCCCAGAGCAGCCACAGATGAAAACAACCAAGAGTTCACTACAGTGGGGCTCCTGCATCTCAGCGCTTCTTTTTTTGGTGCTACACACTATTCTGACGTAAAGTACTGGTGCTGGGAGGCACAACAGGACCAGCTTCACCCTGCAGCACTGTCTTTGGGAGCAGTTAATGCAGAGAACGGCATTAATTATGGAGGGAGAAGAGCTGGCTGGAATGAGCATCAGAAAACCTCCAGAGCCCGGGATTTACAGAGAACATGTATAAAAGGCAGAGTCTCCTATCAATAATTTAATTGGGATTTATAATAGAGACAACTCATGAATTGCTTCATGACTTAATCATAGTAAAAATCGGCCTAAATCAACCAAGAGACATTCCTAATGAGTTCAGGAGAAGCTTGCAGGCTCAGGAGAGGTACAGCACAGTGGAAATCACTGTGGCCTTCCTGGCTATGAAATAACCATAAAAGCAGAATTAAAACCCCAGTGTGGAGTGGCTGTGGCTACCCAGCTGCCAAAACCTCAGGCTGGACACGCCTGAGTCATGATAGCAAGAACCTCCCAACCACAAAGCTCCACATTCACCTTGCCTCTTGCCAGCACCCTCAGCCACAACCCAACTTCCCCAGCACCCCTCGCAGTCCCCCAGCTTTTCCCAGGGATATTTTTTTGTCATTGTTTGGAAAACGTTGGCTAAAAGTTGCAGGATTCCTTTTGGTGCTACGGTTGCTCTCCGCATGGTGCTGTGGGGACGGAGCGGTGCTTTGCTGGGGTGCGTGCACAGATAGGCTGGCCAAGGAGCAGAGGGAAACCTGGCCAAGATCAGGAGAGCCACTCAATGACAGCCCCAAAGCACCGCTCCTGAGCCCCAGCACAATCAGAGCAATTCTGGTTTCCAGCTAAAGGAAATGATTCCCACTGGCTCTCCTCACCTCTCCACAGCTCACCTGCTCCATGGCTCCACCACATAAGCAGGTGCAGCTTGTAACACCCCCCCACCCCAGAGCAGACCTGTCTGCCAGCTCTGCCTTAGGGAGAGAGCAAATATCCCTCCCCACAGCTCAAATTAGGGGCTTTGGGCTGATTCAGACCCAGACAAATCACCTCCCTTCAAAACCACTGCTGGCTCAGTGTAGGTTGTAGAGACGAGGCAGAGCAATGGGGCAGTACAGGCAAACCCACCCAGATCTCCCCGTGCTGGCAGACAGAGAGCAGAGGAGATATTTTGATCTAACATGCCTAGGGAAGAGTGGTTTTGCACGGCTGTCAAGGCAGTGGAGGGAGGCGATTGCTGCATTTCCAGTGCCAGCCAAGCAGGAGGAGATCTAGGATAGCGCGTGTGGGTTGAGGTTATCTCCCCAGCTCGTTTTGGAGCTTTAGCATGTGGTAGCTGGACCTGAACTAAAACGCAGGAGCCTGACAGGGTAAAACACCAGTCCTGGGGGATGCAGGAAGGGAAGAGGAACCCTCCAAAGGCTCTGCTGCTGCTCTCAGAGAGATACTGAAGCCCCAAACCCAAAGGTTTGCTCCCAGGTCAGCAGGATTTGTCGCAATAAATTGTGGCACTTGTGTACGTGCACCCCAGCACAGCTGCCTGCAGAGCTCAGCCAGGACACGGCGCTGGGAGAGGTCTGAGAGCGAAGCTGCTGCTACTTTCAGCCCCTCTCCACCACTCGCTCTCAGTCTCCCAGGGATGCTCTACAGAGACTTATTTTTACCTGCTCTATATACAACATAGTGCTGCCTCTCCTCTGCTCCAGGCAGTGCTCCAGGGCAACTCGGATGCTGCCAGATGCAGCCTCAAGCTGTTCTGTGCCACAGGGACACCTCAGGGCTGTCCCCAACCTGCCCAGGTGCTGTTTCACCATGGCCAAGCCCTTTATGCTGTCTCCAGCCAGAGCCCAAGGCTCTCTGCCAGCCCCGCTGGGCTCTTGCCTTGGCAGAGGCTGTTTCAGTCCCGCAGGCGTGAGCTCTAGGGCTGAGCATCAATCAAAAGCTGGCTCAGACCACCAGGGGATCCCTGTTTGCAACCCCCCTGCTGACACCGTGGATCAACCACAGCCCAGGGACACATCACCCTCCCCTGGGGCTTGTTCCAGCTAAATGGATCCAAGCATCCAACAGGGAGGAAGAGCAATCTGGCAATGAGTCAAATCACTTGAAAGCAGACCCTGTCATTCTGTGCCAAGGGAAACTTTTCTGGAACAGCCCAGAACAAACCTCTGCTGTTGCCACTTTGATCTGTTCCCAGCCTCTTTCCTCCCCAGGCCTGGGTTTAGCCACCAACCAGAAATCACTTAACCTTTTCCCTCTAGAGTACAAAGCTCTCTCAGGGTGTCTTAGCACATCTGAAATGCGATTCCTTGCTCAGAAACAAGATCTAGTGAGCCATTTGCTGCTTCACATCCCTAGGGCAAGAGCAGCCTTGTTTCTGCAAGACAAGCAACCCAGCCAGGAGTGGCAGCACAATACCAAGGGGAATGGCAGAGAAGATGGGACTCGGATAGTTATTTGCCTGGGCAGCTCTTCTGCCCAGAGACTCATTTCCACTAATATCTCATTCCTTTACCGTGGCAGCTCATTGCTGGAGAGGAGAGAGTTAAGGCGCTGCAAAGAATCAAAGTTTCTTGAGTCATCCCTGGAGGCACGTCCCAATGTACTCCGTGTACAAAAGAAATGAGAGTTCCTAGGAATTGATGTTTTCCTGCTAATCAAGGGCTGGGCACGCTGCCCTGAGTAGAGCAGGATGCAAAACAGGCTGGGATTTATGCAGGATCCCCAGAGCGCCAGCCCTTTCCCCTGCCCCACCCTTGTTTTGATCCTACTCCCCAGGGGTGTCAGTCACCGGAGACTGCAGCAAAGCAGCGTGAGGACAGCAAGCAGGACTGATGGGTGGATCTGGCAGAGATCAGCGTCTCCTCCATGTCTCCTGGAGTTGCAGGACAGCGTCTGACTGCAGGGAGCAGAAGCTCGGCTCCAGCAGAGTCTGCAGCAGAGCCTGAGCCACCCAGCTCTAGCGGGGACAGCAGCAGCCCCGCTCACCCTCCGTGCAACGGGGAGTTACAAAACACCGTCCCAGGGGCCCCGCAGAGGAGAAGGAGTTTCAGGCAAGCAGAGCAGCGCTGAACGTGCCTTGGGACACGGCTGGTTCGTGGCAGGGAAGCCTCAGCTCCTTAGTCCGGCTCTGACAAGCAAAGCTCCAGGGGTGCAGCTCCCCTCGACCCCTGCCACCGTACAGGGGCAGCTGCCGAACACCGGCTGCAGGTTGTGCAGCGGGGCTGGCCCCTTTCCAACGCTCCCACTCTCTTCTCTTTGCCGATCCCCCTCCCCACCATCACCTGGGACGTGGCGGGGACCAGGACCGAGCCCCCCGCGGGTTGCCCAGCCCCGACCAAGGCGAGGATGGAGCAGTAGCCTCACCCCACCGCGATAGGGGGTGAAGGATGGACCCCACAGGGACGACGAGGAGCGAGGAGGGGAGAAGGACAGAGTTTGCCTCGGAAGTTCCACCCGGCGGTTGCTTTCACACTGCCCCGACACCACCCCCGGGTCTTTTGTGCCCACCCACAGACACACTCACACCGCCCACCCAGTGCCCCCGAGCCCCGCCGCTGCCCCAGCCCTACCTTGTGCAGCAGGGCCTCGTTGTAGCCAGCCCCTCCCGAGCCGGGGCCGGGGGTCTCCATGGCCGGGGTGCATCGGGCGG
>WEIS01041601.1:34314-55828 GCA_013389965.1 Todus mexicanus
CAGGCCGGTGGAGCGATGCTCGGCTCCTGTGCCCGCTCCGCTCTCTCAGATCCCCCCACCCGGTGGAGAACCGCGGCAGGGGTGGGGTGGGGAGACCGGTCCCGCCCCGGGGCGGGGAGGCCGTGGGAGCTCCCTCCGCTCAGGCAGGGCCGGTGGCAGCTTCCAGGTACTCGCTGCTCCCTCTCCACCCTCACCGCACACCCCACCCTCCCCCCGGCTCTGCCTTCGCCGTCGCTCCCGGAAGACGCTGCGGGAGGTGCCCACGGGGCTGGAAGGCAAACCCTGGGCAGAGGTTTCTTGCTGCCAGCTCAGAGCAGTCGCTGAGCTGAGAGCACGAAGCCAGGTCCAGGGCAGCGCTCCAGCAGTGCTGCACACCCAGCTCATCAGCGCTGGCTTTAGGGAGCCCCACACCCACGTCAGGGCTGCTCCAGCTGACACCCACCATCAGCCCAGGCAGCCCCTGGACATCCCGGGCAGTTGGGAAGCTCAGACCCGGGTGGTCACCAGGGTTCGCAGTGTGTCGCCCTAGGGAGGGGCAGCGGCTTGTGCTAGCTGGGACATTTCAGCTTTGTTATAAAACCGATGCTAACCCGAGCCTGGCTACCCCAGCAGGTCCCCTCTGGAAGCCCACTGCATTTACAGAGCCCAGCCAGGAGCCTGCTTGGAGTGCGAAACAAACTATATTTAGAAACAGGAGGAATCTGTGCCTAAAGCTGGAGGCGACAGTCGATATCTCATTGAGATGCTTTTATTTACAACTCCCTTTAGAGCAATCGAGTGTTGTCAATTAGACTGGAAAGAAATTTCTTCCCTGAGAAGTTTATTTAAGAGAGACTCGATTCAATCTCCAGTTCCCTCCTTCCAGATCAGCAGATGGCCCCAAGCCAGAGGAACAGACCACGCTTCCAAAAGCCATCTGCACCCGTCCAATTGCTGCTCGACTGCCTGGGCCTGACATTGCTAATTATAACTGTCTGTTATTTCCTCTGACAGCAGAGATGGTTTGGCCAGGTCAGATGATCGGTCTTGGCAACAACAGCCAGAAAAGATGAAAAACAACCCAGGGGAACTGGAGGTTTTTTCAGGCTTGCCCCGAGGTCAAGAAGCTAAACCCAGGCCCAGCACAAACCATCCTGCAGCCAGACGCTGCGTTGGTCTCAAGCACTAGAAGACAATCAACAACTCAAACTGAAGCAGTGTCATGACCCACGGTGTCTGGATCGGATAATTTACAAGTGGTCCAGACAGCATCGTGGTTCAACACAGCACACACTCCTCACCAGGTAGGGCTTGGAAGCCAAGAGCAGCAAAACTCAGAGGGACTTCAACAAAGCCAGAGAAAGCTTCTGTCCTCCAGAAACTTTGACACCAAGAACTTGTCATAAAGCCCGTAGGTATTAACACAATCTTTTCCATTGGTGTCCCAGTCCTGTAATGACCTGTTGAGCATGAAGACCTCATGCTAACATGTCTTAAGTGCACGCTCAGCCTTCTCCTGCCCCAGGATCCACACAGAGCAGGTACTGCTCTGACTCAAGCTGCTTCCTGGGTCACACAGACCCCAGAGACCCAGATCTACCACATGCATCATGTGGCTGTGCCCCGGGCACCCAAGCTGTGCTGGTGCTCAGACAAACCACTCCCGGGGGGTGGGGTGAACTTAACCCTCAGAAGAAGAGAGGAAGCTCCTAACACACCACCAGATCTGAGGCTCCAGCCCTGCTTACCTCTGGAGAAGGATTCCCAGCACATCCCTGCTGCAGGAGGGGCTCCGAGGAGTTCCTCTGATTCACCTTTTCTGAATTGCAAAGGGGAGCAGTGAGGAGCTGCTCCTGAGAGAGGAGAGCTTCGTAAAGCCAAATTCTCTTTTCATAGAATCATAGAATAATTAAGGCTGGCAAAGACCTCTGAGATCATCGAGTCCAGCCTATGACCTACCACCACCACTCAGCTCAACCCTGCCACTAAGTGTGGCATCCAGTCTGTCCTTAAACACCTCCAGGGACGGTGACTCCACCACCTCCCTGGGCAGCCCATTCCAGGGTTTTATCCTCCTTTCTGTGAGGAAGAGCTTCCGAATATCCAACCTAAACCTCCCCTGGTGCAGCTTCAGGCTGTGCCCTCTCGTCCTGGCACAAATTGCCTGAGAGAAGAGCCCATCCCCCTCCTGTCTACACCTTCCCTTCAGGTGGTTGTAGAGAGTGAGAAGGTCCCCCCTGCAGGCTCTGGCATTACACCAGAGACGCATTTGACCCTGCAGGTTTAGCGGTGCTCGGGAGGGAGATGTTTGCCCATCTATCACGCTATCTCCATGCGTAATGCAGCCTAATGAGACAACACAGATTGCTGGCGAAAGACAGGCACCAGCAGAGCCTGGCACCGCTCCAGCGGCTTTATACCACTTTATAGCTCTGGGGGACCTGACCCCTTGCAGATAAGTGGTAACAGCAGCTTGATCAGAGCCCAGCAGCCTGACACCTGCATCATCATCTTCCTCCTCCTCCTCTCACACCCCAGCGAATATCTCCCCACCATTCCAAAGCAACCCAGCCCCCAGCAGGGGTGCCTGGCAGCCAGAGAGCAGTTTATAGCCCCGAGCAAAAGCCGACCAGCTGAAATCAGCGCCGAGCGATGAAATCAGAGGAAATGACCTGCAAATGGCAGGAGGGATTTCAAATGAACCTGTAATTTAGCTCCATTGTTTGGGCGTTTGCTGGCAGGCTGTCCCTCTGATAGTTTAATTGCTTGTGTGTTTGCCTGCGGAAGCACAGCTCTAACAGTGGGAGATTTTAGCTGAGTGGTGGTGGTAGGTCATAGGCTGGACTCGATGATCTAAGAGGTCTTTTCCAGCCTTAAATATTCTATGATTCTATGATTTCAATCCAGCTCGCTCGGGAGTTGCTGCTTTACTGTGCTCCTTGCCCCCTCCTGCTCATTCTTGGCTGCCCAACCTCATCAACCCGCTTTAGTATCTCCCTGGACTCCCTGTGCAACATTTTCGGGGGGAGATCTGATCCCTGCCTAAGTCATTCCTTCCTCATGGACTAGAAAGGAGTGAGAATTTCGTCCTCGGAATCTGTTGAGTTTTGCTTTCTTAAATTCCCTGCAGTAACCAACCCAAAGCTTCGCCCTTTCTGGCTGAGGAGTCCAGCACAGCCTGGAGTAAACGCTCCACCAACACCAAGTCCGCAAGGATCTCTCTTTTACTAGCTTTGCTAAATCAGGAGATCTGGGAATAATCTGGGCTTATCTTGGTTATTTGAGATGGCAGCGGAAGGGAGAGTTCAGACAGTGCTTGTTCAATCAGCCAGCACTAAAGGAGCTGCATTAGCAATTATTGTTATATCCAGCCTTATCTCCTAAGGACGATTTCACCAAAGTTGCCAAATCTGCCCATGAAAGCGTCGTCTGAAACACTCAGATTGTTTTTTTCAAAGGGAAAAACGTCATTGGAAACGTCACCGAAGCCCAGAGCTGAGCAGGAGTCTGGAAAAGCAGTAAGGTGGGATGGGAGCTGAGGAAGATACTTTGGTAGGTACCATCCCCTGAGGGGTGCAGGCACTGGTTTACCCAGTCACTGCCCATCTCATGGGGGCTTTGAGCCTTTTTTTTAAGGCCACCACCAGAGACGAAACTTGGACCCAGAATCTCACCAGAGCCAGAACAAAAGTAGCATCTGATCATGTCTGCTCTGTGTCCCGTTGCTACAGGACAGGAGCTGGAAAGGGGCTGTGGGAGCGCAGGAGTCAACTCATCTCATCTCCTGCTGCTGTGTTCCCATCGCCAGCGGTTGCTCTGCCGCTGCCGGGGCCACTTTGCTCACTGACACGGCCACTGAGCCGCACGCAAGTGCTTGCTCCAGCCTCGAGTGTGGCTGAGACGAAAAGACGAACTGATTTGTTCCTGTCGGGATGCATCACTGGGATTCCTGAGAAGTGTTTCAGCAACCTCTTCAGCAACTTCTCCTCTTCCAGAACAGCCTTGCCTTGTGTTTCCCAAGCACTTGCTGCCAAAAGAGACGGGGTCTTGGCTCAAGCGCAGGGCAGGACCCAGCTCACCCCATCAAGGCGCCCTTGCCCAGCCACAGCTACCCCACAGAGACGCTGGTGCAGAGCCCAGTGCCTTCCGCTGCCCTTCACTGCAGCCTGCTCTGCAGGTCTCTGTGTTTATTCTTTCTCCCTCAGGGGTTCTGCAGCATCTCAGCACCGCCAGCACCCCCGGCTCTGCCCCAGCTCTCTCTGTGTCTGCAGGAGATCAGGCAGTGAGGCTCTGCACCACGCTCTGCTGCGTTGGTTTCTGCCTGGATTGCTCCACTCCCTTTCTGGTTTCATCGCTTTCAACCTGACACTCGCTCTAATTGGGATAAATACTGCAGCCCCTTGTGTGACAGAACCTCTCGTGTCAGTGCTCTGGGGCTCCTCGCTTCTGCCTGCTCCTATCTTACTCTTCCCCTCCAGAAGCACATTCACAGGCTGCTGAGTTGGTTTGAGCAGAGGTGCTTAGCCAGAGTAAAACCCTCACTGACACCTCCCAGTCAGCATCCCTGCTGCAGCCAGGGCCCCTTCGCCTGACAGCTGAAAGGAGAAATATCAGAGTAAAACCCCACGTCGGGGTTGCAGTGTCGGTGCTGGGTGGCTGCGAATCCCTGCAGTGCTCTCAGGAGTCCTGCCTTCAGCCACTGCAACAGACTCAGGAGCTCTCTGGGGGATAACCTGGTCCTGGGGTCTGCAGTGATGGGGAGGAGCTGACCCTAGTCTGTGCCAGGCGTCCCAGCCCCTGTGCTGCACTGGAAGCTGAAACAGAGAAAGGGAAGGAGAAATGGTAACTCTCATCTGATAGCAGTAGCACGGATGTGGCTTGGGAAGTTCCCGCAGGCTTTCTACCAAAGTGGCTCTTTGAAGAAGTGCTTCTGGTGCTTTCGGGTAACTGAACTGCCCTCAAAAACCCCAGCCAGCAAATGCCTTTGAAGGCACTTTCCTCACACACATTCCAGATGGAGCCTCCATGTCTGAGCCACTTCTCCCAACCCTCCTCCCACCCTGAGGGAAGGGTGGGAAGGTCTCACTGTGCTTCTCCAGACAGCGGCAGGGATGCATCTCCCACATCCCTCTGGTGCACCTGCCAAACCCCTTTGCAGGGTATCTTGGTGTCTGCCTCTCCTGCCTGACAGGTTCTCAGGTGGGATGACACCTTCTTGTTTGTGTTTCAAAGAACTTGGTCCTCTGCTCTGCACTTGGCCTCTCCCTGCCACAAAGCCCCGTGTCTGCAGACAGGCACCCCCTGCAGCTCTCCCCACATCCTGGGTGTATTTCCCCACTGCTGCCCCGAGCTCTCTCTGCCTCTCCCCGCTGAGATTCCCTGTATCCTGCAGAGGCAACCCCTGACCCTTCCAAACCATGCGAGACTGGGCACCCCAGTGTGATGGGAGGTCCCACAGCACGATGCACGTGCCGCTGGGCCAGCAGCGCTGTTTACGCCCACCCTACCGTGAGGCTATTAAATGAGATTAAGCCAGAAGATTTGAGAGGTGTTTAAAACATCCCCCAATCAGGGGTTAAAAGCCCAGCAGCCCTGGGCCAGGCTGCGGGGGACCAGGGGATGCTGAGCCCTGGCTGCCCCTTCTCATCCTCCTCGGTTCTTGTGCTCAGCAAGAAGGAGCACAGGGGGAGGAAGGGAAGGTCAGTGTCTGGTCAGAGATGTGACCTCTGGCCCCTCCCTGGCCCCGATGACTCTGAGGCGTCCCAGAAAGGAGCTGACGCCGTGGCTGGTGTGGTCACCCCTGTTCCCACACAGCCCTCAGACCTCGGCTTCTTTATTTTTACTCGACGCCTCCTTTCCCTCTCTTGGGGTCTTTGCATAGAGCGAAGGGGCCAAAGGGCAGAGCGGGGTGGAGGGAGGGTCCTGGGGGCTCCTGGCTGGTGGGTTTCCCATCCTGCTCCCCACAGCCCAGCCCGCGTATCCCCGGCGGGGCAGCTGCGGAAGGAAAAGCCCCTTGTTTGGGTAAATCTCATCATCTATTCAAATAGACTCACCCTACTGCGAAATGGAAACTTAGCCAGCAGTTTTAGAAAGAGGAAGAAAAGCCACAAGGATGAAAAGAAATATAAGCGGGGAGATGCTGCCTGCGGACAGCCCTGTGACGGCAGCCTGGGCAGTGGGCGGCCAAGACAGAGCTCAAGTTGGGGCGGAAGCTCAGCTCCATCCCTGCTCCACCACAGGCCAGGGTAGCTCCTCTGAGTGCAGCTTGCTCCTGAGGGCAACCGAAGCCTCAGCGTCTGCAAGAAACTCCAGTGCCCAACAGGGAGCTGAAGCATGGGGGCAGCTGCTGCCTGGACCAGCTCCAGCGATGCAGCCATGCTCCTTGTTGTCCCCTGAGCCCCAGCATGGTCAGAGCTGGGGTAAAAAAAGCCAGAGGAGTTGGAAGCTCTGCTCAGCTCGCGTGCAGCAGCGTGGTGCTGTAGCAGACTTTAGGGGCGAAGACACCTCCCCTCTTACACCGTCCTGCCAAGGCGGGTGCACAGGGTCCCACGTCCCATTTCTGCAGCTGCTCACCCTCCTCCGTGTGCTTCAGACACACCAGTTTGCAAAAAACCATCTCGACAACTTTTCACCTGCAGAAGAAAAACCCCAGCGCAGAGGTGAAGCCCAGGCAGATAAAAATAATCCCCCAGCAGAGCAACGCTTCACTGCTGCCTCTTGTGCGAGCTAAAAGAGCAGTGGAAGAAGCCGAGAGCACATCAGCTCAGCATCCCCCAGCTCACTGCCCCGTGCGGGAGGCTGATGCCCACGGATCTCCAGAGCAAAGCGGAACGATGAGGATACCAGCAGGCTGGGGCTGGCTCCTTCTCCCAGGTGAGGACAGGCTCTGACCATACTGGTGATGCTCCGGCTCTTGCTGGCACCAAGGAGCTGAGGCTGCTGAGCCCTGCCAGGGGCAGAGGTCGGGTACAAAGCAAAGTGCAGCTCCTCACTGCACCCCAAAGCCAGGGGCAGCTCCTCCTTGCTGCAGGGCTGGGAGCAAGGAGCACCCAGGAGGTAACTTGTGCACCCTGGGAGCTGCCTCAGCCCCTCTACTTGGCCGGGCTGTTCTCATAGTCATGCTCACATGAGCTGAGCCCATCACCACGGCCTCATGGCTGGGGTTAAACACTGGCAGATGGGGTGTCTCCCAAAGTGCTTCCTTCTAAAGGGAGCTGTGGAAGGGCTCGGGAGAAGGCTGACTTTGCAGACATTTCTTTCCAGTGCTGCTGTGGATTTCTTTGCAGTTTGCCAGGCTCTGGTTGTCCCCAGTGAGGTCAGTGGCCAGGCTGGGGACACCCTCTCCCTCCAGTGCTGGTACCCCCCGGGCTACGAGAGCTACAACAAATACTGGTGCCGGGGAGCCAGCCGGGACTCCTGCCGCAAGGTGGTGGAGACAGCGGGCAGTGAAGTGCCCCAGCAGCATGGCCGGGTCTCCATCCAGGACAACCACACCTTCTACGTGGTCCTGCTCACCATGAAGAACCTCTCCAAGGCGGATGCTGGGATTTACTGGTGCGGGGTCGAGAGGATAGGCAAGGACCTGATGGAGCAGGTGACACTGAGGGTGGTCCCAGGTAAGTCCTGTTGTCCTGCTGGCTGGAGCTTTTGCTGGCCAGGACCCTTTTTTTGAGAAGCCACTGGCTCATCAGTCAGCAGTGACCTGAGAGGAGGCAGCAATGCAGGCAGGGTAGAGCTGCTGGGACCCAGTATAAACCAGTGGCAGAGGTTTAGGGGGGGTGACAAGTTGCTTTCTTGACGGGATGCTTGCGGATGCAGGCAACGCAGGGTCCAGCCCCAGGCTGCTTTTGGGGGCTCCTGGTATCCATCACCACGCAGCCAGGATAGTGAGTTTCTAGACAAGGGAAAGGGGGGAATCCAACCTCACTGGCCTCGGGAAGATCTCTGGTTCGTGGTGGGTGGAATCGTTGAATCTTTTAGATTGGAAAAGACCTTTAAGATCGTCGGGTCCAGCCGTTAACCCGACATTGCCAAGTCCAAGGGTGGAGAGATGTCTCGCCCTGGGACACGTGGCCTGGAGAGGCAGGGGGGAGGCAGACACAGGGTGGTTGTATCCCACAGGGATGCTGGCAGGGCAGGGACGTGCTGGAGAGCACACGGGTAAGTATTCAAGGACCCACAGTCACCTCCTGTCCCCAGTTCCCACCAGGACCTTCGTTTATGCAGCTGTATCAACTACCCTGGCATCCCCCACCCCCTGGATCTCCAGCGCCACCACCACCAATGCCACCAGTGTGGGGTGAGCCTGGGGCCCTGGGACATGGGGTGGGCACGAGGAAAGGCAGGAGCAGTCACAGCTGTGGGCAGTGGTGGGTGCCCCTGCGTGAGCGGCTTTGCAGGGTCTTTCCCATCAGCCTGGGCATTCGGGGGTGCTGCGGTGGGGTCCCAGGCTGTTGTCCCCACTTTGTGTCCCACTCAGTGGCCGGCTCTGGAGGGGCTGCGGGAGGGCACCGGCACACAGGGCACAGCAAAAGCAAAGCCCTAGCCTTGGGCGGGAGGGAACTAGCCCTGCTCCTCTCCCCTTGCCTCCAGCTCCGACGACATAGCCCTGACTGCTCTGGTCCCCAGTGTGGTCCTGATCTCCTTCCTGTCTGTGACTGCCTTCTTTGGGCTCCTCTGCATCCTGAGCAGGAGAGGGGAAGGTAACGGTGCCTGCACATGCTCCATCTTTAGGCACGCCCCAGTGCCCATCCCAGGACTTGAGGGCCAAACCCACTCTGGACACAGGGCTGCAGGGAGCTCCCTGCTCCCAGTACCGCAGGAAACCTTCTCCCCGTCTCTTCTTTCTGGCATGCCATCCCCTTGCACCAAAGCCCCCAGTGCCCCTAGTGGGCTGGAGCCTGCCACAGAGCTAGACCATGGACCCATCTACGACAACGAGCTGGCCCTGGCGAAGGTGAGGACCCCTGGTGCAGGCAGAACAGGCAGCGTGGGCAGGGGCCGTGCAGAGTGGCCGCTCATGCTGGGCAACCCCAGGATCCCCCAGCCGTGCCCCAGGGCTATGGAAATATCTTGCCCCCTTGCCAGGGTGACCAGCACGACACGAGGCAGGACCCCAGGATGGAGGACGATGGTAACTACACACACATCCTGGGTCAGGAGGAGGTGATGTGGATGCCTGGCCAACATTTCCTGGGAGAAAAGGATTCCTACTTGATCTAGCAGAGCATCCCTCATGGGCAGAGGGTGCCTACTAAGGGATGTCCTTGTGATCACCCATGGGGATGTCCTTGCTGTGGTGAAGAGGTGTTGCAGGAGACGGCTGCTTCTGTCTCGTCACCGCAGTATCCTGACAACGTGTCAGCCTCTTCCCACCATGCTGGAGCCCAAGGCCACGCTGGCTCCATCCCGCAGCCCACAGGACTCTGAGAGCCCCCCTGCTCCTGCGTTGCTTTAGCAGATTGACCCACACCTCTCGACTGGCAAGAAACCACATCCCTGGTTCCTGCACAGGTTGAGGAGTGGTGGGATATTTTCCCGGCTTGGCAGCAAATAGATTGTTTGGAGTTCAGATAAATCAAATAAAGAAATTATTCTGTGGCGGCTTGTTTTGGAAGGGGCATCTGGTGCATCCACAAAGCCCCTCTCCTGCTGTCATCGCCTTTGGGGGCCCCAGGGCACCCTGGTACTGCTGGGGCTGGGTTAGGAGGGGGCTGTGGGAACAGATACTCAAGGCAAGGAAGACAAGAGTGGCTGGAGCCTGGGCTGCCCAGGAAGGCTTAGCAGCAGAAAGCAGGACGGCAATCTCCAGCTGCTCCTTGAATGTAGATCTGACTGCTGTTGGCAGTGACTCGGCAGGTCATGCAGTTCACTGGCAATGAACGAGGTTACCTGATGACCCAAAAGAAAACCCAGAGCTTCCTCTTGCCATGGCAGGGGAATGGGATGGGAAGAAGGAGCAGCCTCAGGCTCCAGGAGGGCATTGAGGAAAAAAAAGCTGTCGGCAAGGCAGCTGCCAGGGAAGCAGCTCTGCTTCTTGTGTTTGGGTTTCTGAAAGTTCCCGTGGAAACATTTCATTCTGGGAGAGAAGCAGTGTTGTCACTCAAACTGCAAAGCTGTGCCAAAAAAGGCGGTTTTGGGGGGGGAAACGAGACACTTCTGCTGGAGAAAACAAACACAGGCAGCCCGGCTCACACTGGCAGCGGGCTCAGGAGCCGGGCTGGAGCAGCAGTGCAGCAGGGATTGTTGTCCTTCATCCCAGCACCTCATGCCAGTCCTTCACCCCAGTCCTTCAGAGCATCCCAGCAGTCCCAACCAGTCCATCTGCAGGGGCTGACCTGCATTCGCTCTCCTCTGGTCCCCGTACCCCCCAGTCTGGCCTAGCCCCCCTGCCAAGCCCTCCAAAGCCCTTTGGGCTCCGGGCACGGGGAAGGGGCTGCATTCCTGCTGGGACAGGCATCACGGCGGAGGAACCCACCACATTTTGGCGTTTTTCTGAGAGTCTCTCTCATGCCTCATGTCTCACCCCCAGGGTGAGTCATGATCCCTGAGAAAAGGGAAGGAAGCGACCGCCTTTAGAGAAGACATCCTGGGCGTGCGGGTGAACACTGCCCAAAGGAGCGAGGAGAGAAAGAGGCTTGAGAAACTCCTGGAAGACCTGGCTGCGTCTGAACCTGGCTCCATCCCACAGGCTGCTACACGAGTGACTATGAGGAAAAGTCCACACTGGGAGTGAGAAGCTGGAAAATGAGGATTTTCCTGGTTTGGATCCTTTTCCCAGGTGAGACCCGGGAGCACAGATCAGGCAGTTCCTACTCCATGGGCTCTGGCAGAGCTGCAGGGCGGCCGGGGGGCCTGAGCCAGCCCAGAACCCACCGCAGTTACAGCCAGAGCCCAGCTGATATCACACTACTCTTGTGGCCAGTGGGCAGCTACCGAGCATGATCTCTGGGATATGCTTGTGTTGCTGTCCTGCAAACCCTTGTAATCAGGCTTTTGGATTGTTTAATAGCTGGGGCTGTTCAGCTTGGAGAAGAGGAGGCTCAGGGGGGACCTTCTCACTCTCTACAACTCCCTGAAGAGAAGGTGTAGACAGGAGGGGGATGGGCTCTTCTCTCAAGCAACAAGTGCCAGGAGGAGAGGACACAGCCTGAAGCTGCACCAGGGGAGGTTTAGGTTGGATGTTGGGAAGCTCTTCCTCACAGAAAGGAGGATAAAACCCTGGAATGGGTTGCCCAGGGAGGTGGTGGAGTCACCGTCCCTGGAGGTGTTTAAGGCCAGACTGGATGCCACACTTAGTGGCAGGGTTTAGCTGAGGGGTGGTGGTAGGTCATAGGCTGGACTCGATGATCTCAGAGGTCTTTTCCAGCCTCAATTATTCTATGGTTCTATGATTCTATGCACGCTTGATGAGGATTATTTTTAACGACTGGGGACATCTCATCTCACCACCCCTTGGGTGCGTGGACACCATCTCCCTCAGGACAGGGTGTCCCTGAGCACCCCGGGCTCCGATCCCCCTACAAGTTCCCCAAGGCAATAGCGATATGTTCTTGCAGCTCCTCTCCCTGTCCCCCGCAGGTGGCTGGGCGATGACAGGCCCCGCGCAGGTGACGGCCGAGCTGGGTGGCTCACTGGCAGTGTCCTGCAGCTACCAGCCAGGCTACGAGCTCTACCCCAAGTACTGGTGCCGCCTCGGCTCCCTCTGGTTTTGCTTCAGCTACATCGCCCAAACCAACGGCTCGGAGGTGACGGTGACGCAGGGCAGGGTGTCCATCAGGGATAACCACAAAGCGCGCTCGTTCACGGTGACGCTGGGCGCTGTCACGCTGGAGGATGCAGGCTGGTATTCCTGCGGGGTGAGGAGGAGACTCCGATCCAACCTGAGGCACACCACCGAGGTGATGGTCTCTGCAGGTAAAGTGGGGCTGGGGGCAAAGCAGGAGCGTGCGGTGGAGGCTGTCAGCAGTGAGACCCCCTGTGCAGGGGCAGGGGGGGCTGCAGAGGGGGCTCCGCTTTGCTCTGACTCTCTGTGTTTCCTTCATAGCTGTTTCAACTACAACCGAGGCCAGCGGTGTGAGTCCATTGACCACCAATCCTCTGTGCCCCACAGTCTGTGGGGAGCCTCCAGCTCCGTAAGTCAGGGCCTGAGGTCCAGGCGAGACCCCAGCAGCATCTCCCAGCCTAAGACACCTTTTGCCCTGCATGCATCCCCCAGCCCAGGGTCGCTTTGGCTGCAGCAGCCCCAAGGAGCATCCAGCTGGCAGTGCCCCAGTCCCCGTCCTCGTTGCACGGGTGTATTGGGTTTGGCTGGACAGGAGTTAGTGTCCCCATAGCTTGATAAGACACCGGTGTTGTGGCTGCTGCTGAGCAGGGCTGGCACAGCACCAGGGGGATGGGGTGGACAAGATCTTGGGAGGGGACACAGTCAGGACACCTGACCCAAACTGTCCCAAGAGCTATTCCAGAGCATCTGATGTCAGGTCAGGTATAAAAGCTGGAGGAGAAGGGGAGGAGGGGGGGCATTCGTGTCAGAAGACATTTGTCCCCCAAGCAACCGCTCCACGTATCGGAGCCCTGCTTCCTGGGAGAGGCCGAATATCACCTACTATGGGAAGCAGTGATGTATATATATATATATATATATATGCCTCTTTGCTTCGCTTTGCACATGCGGCTTTGCTTCTAACTTTCTCATTAAACTGCCTTTATCATATCCCGTAAATTGATTCCATCGTATTCTCTTCCCCCTTTGTTGTGTTGAGGGAGGTGTGTGTAGCGGGGGGGGGAGAGTGATAGAGGAACTTGGTGGGTACCTGGCACTTAGCCAAGGTTAACCCACCGCAACGGGCCCTACTCAAGCTCTAGCACCATCTGCTTTCTCCTACCCAGGTCCCAGGTTGGTGTCACCCACTTGCTGCTCCTCCTCGGTGTGAAGGTGCTCATGGCACTGGCCCTGGCGTGTGGAGCTGCCTGGATGAGGAGCCAGCGTAGGAGCCATGACCAGGGAAACCTGCAGCTCTTGGAAGAGACCGGCAGCACCAGGGCTCTGCGCTGCCCACCCACCCCGGAGCCACAGGGATACCCTCCTGCCCCCTCACTGCCCACCCTGCCAAGGCTGGGCCACCCACCACAGCTGCCCTGCCCCAGGAGCTGCTTGGCTCCGGGTGCTGCTCCTCCTGTGAAGCCTCGGCCCCTCCTGGCAGCCCCTGCACTGGAGAGGAGAGGGTTTGGGGTGCAGAGAGCCTGAGTCTGCTCAGCTGGGGCTGTAAACTGAGGACAATTTTGCAATAAAGCCTGGGTATCCTGCAGCTGCTTATCTGTCTGTCTGTCTGTCTGTCTTGCTGCTCCCTTCTTCCGCTGCCTGCACTGCTCAGGGTGCTGGTGGCTGCTGTTGCTGATGTGTGGGGCTGTGGGGACACGCTGTGGTGTGGCTGGGGGTGATGTGGGGTCACAGGGGGCTATTCAGGTGCCTGCTCCACCACAGCCCAGCCAAATCCCAGCTCAGGGAGAGGCCTCAGCCCTGCCAGCCCTGCCCTGTGCCACAAAATGCCCATCTCCTGCTGAGCGAGAGCCAGGGAACAGGGTCCTTCCTCAGCTGTCTTCCCTGCTACAGCAACTTTCTGCTCTCTGTCCTAGAGTGAAGCTCACATCGCGCCCAGCTGCACCTGGGCTCCTTTTCTCTTCACTCTTATTGTTTTCCAGCTTCTACATCTCCAAGAACCAGGCACATGCACACTGCAGAAACTCTGCAGAAAGCCTCCTCTTCGAGTGTGGCACCAGCAGCCACAAGAGGGAGAGCAGCGTGGCCACCTTCATCCCCCCCTGGGCGCCACCACATAGAATCATAGAATAATTAAGGCTGGAAAAGACCTGAGATCATCGAGTCCAGCCTATGACCCAACACCACCACTCGGCTAAACCCTGCACTAAGTGTGGCATCCAGTCTGGCCTTAAACATCTCACATTTCATGGGTGCGCAAGTCCAGCTGCCCAGGGCCAGAGGCTGATCCTCCCTCTCTATTTCCCACAGGCAGCACAAGAGGATCAGCCCCAGCCTGGGGCATGTTTGAAGCTCAGGGGGTCCTTGTGCAGGGCTGAATCACCCCCTGAAGGGCAGATTCCCCCACTGGGTGCCTGGCATGGCCAAAGAAGCCGGGAATTGTGGCAGGCAGGGAGGCAGGGAGAGGCAGCACGGGGGCCATGCTGGGGGCAGAAAGGACAGCCCCTGGGGCAGGGGCAGGAGTGGGGGCAGAGGCAGGGCAGTGGGGCTCTGGGGATGGCACGTGGCAGCGTGCTCAGACATTTGGGAGGTAGGAAGTCAGCTGAGGCCAGAGGGAATGAGAAGCCCCTACACTTGCTACGTCTCCAGCAGCAACGGATTTGGTGCTGCAGAAAGAGGAAACAAAGCCCCAGAGACGCAGCGAAGAAGGAGCGTGAAGGTCAGGAGGATTGCGCACCATGGGCAGCCTGCTCCTGCGGCTCCTACTGCCGATCTCCTGGATGCTGGTGCCAGGTAGGGCTGAGGGGACTCCGGCGGCTTAAAGTCCACACTGGATCAGCCTGACAGGGCAGGAGGTGTCAGCGTGGCAGCAGCACTCATGCTAACCCATGTCTTCACAGGCTGCTGGGCGGTGTCGGGGCCTGGCACCGTGTGGGGATTCGTAGGGGGGACCCTCTCGGTGAACTGCACGTACCGGGCCGGCTGGGAGAACAAGGCGAAATTCTGGTGCAGACCAGGGACGTTTTATACCTGTGATAGTGACATTGTCATCACCTCGGAGCGGCAGCCCATGGTGCGGCGGGGCCGATTCTCCATCAGGGACAATCGCACCCTGCGGGTGTTCACCGTGACTCTGGAGGGCCTGAGGGAGCAAGACACGGGCAACTACACCTGCGGGGTGCGAACGGGCGTCCTGCGGTTTGATGAGATCGACCACGTGGAGCTGATCGTGTCCCCAGGTCAGTCCCTGTCCATCCGCCCTGCACAGCCCCGGTGAGCACGGCTTTGGGGGCCAAGGCTGCAGGAGATGGTACCCGGGACGTGGGGGGATGAAGAGAGACCAGGGTGGGCCAGCGCCTGGCAGCCACCCTCGGCATCTGTCTCCTCTTCACATTTACAGCCTCGACAGTCAGTCCAATCGCCACCCTCGCTCTCAGAACCCCTCGGCCCAACGCCTCGGGGATAGACCCTCCTCGAGAGACTTCGGGCTCCTTCCCCTACTTCCTGGTGCTGGCCGGGCTGCAGGTGCTGGCGCTGCTGGCCATGAGTGGAGCCGTGCTCTGGGTCACCCTGCGGGGCAGCTGAGCCCCCTCCGGGGACCCCACGGCCGCAGCCGTCGCTGCTTCATCCTGGGACCCGATGGGGTGGGATGGGGGGATTCAGTACCGGGATCCCCCGGCCCTTTCTCGTCTGCAATAAAGCTTCTCCATCCTCACTTCTCGCCTCTGTCTGTTCCTGGACTCGGCCCTGGGGAGGCCTCATCTCAAGCACTGGGGGCAGTTCTGTGCCCCTCACTGCAAGAAGGATCTTGAGGGGCTGGAGCAGGTCCAGAGGAGAGAGACCAGACTGGGGAAGGGACTGGAGGGGAAATCTTACGAGGAGAGGCTGAGGGAGCTGGGGCTGTTCAGCCTGGAGAAGAGGAGGCTCAGGGGGGACCTTCTCCCTCTCTGCAACTCCCTGAAGGGAAGGTGTAGACAGGAGGGGGATGGGCTCTTCTCCCAGGCAAATTGTGCCAGGACGAGAGGGCACAGCCTGAAGCTGCACCAGGGGAGGTTTAGGTTGGATATTCAGAAGCTCTTCCTCACAGAAAGGAGGATAAAACATTGGACTGGGCTGCCCAGGGAGGTGGTGGAGTCGCCGTCCCTGGAGGTGTTTAAGGCCAGACTGGATGCCACACTTAGCAGCACGGTTTAGCTGAGCGGTGGTGTTGGGTCACAGGCTGGACTCGATGATCTCAGAGGTCTTTGCCAGCCTTAATTATTCTCTGGTTCTGTGATTCTCTTCTCCCCGGCGGTCCCGGGGTCCGGCCGCTCCGCCCCGACGGGCCGGGAGGAGCCGCGGGGCCGCCCCGGGGCGGGCGGAGCCGCCCTGAGAAGAGCCGGAGCTGGAGCCGGACCCGGGCTCGGCAGACCCGGAGCGCTCATGGAGCTCCTACCGCTGCTCTCCTGGGCCCTGCTGCCAGGTAAAGCCGGAGCGCAGCCCCCAAAACCCCGCAGCGGCTCCGAGGGGGCGGCCCCGACGTGCGGTGGAAGGTTGGGGGGGTGTGGAAGGTGTGGGTGCGGCGGCAGCACCCTCGGTCCTGCGGGTGTGTCCCAGGGGGTTAAGCCGGACAGGGCAGAAGGTGTCAGCGTGGCAGCAGCACTCATGCTAACCCATGTCTTCACAGGCTGCTGGGCGGTGTCGGGGCCTGGCACCGTGTGGGGATTCGTAGGGGGGACCCTCTCGGTGAACTGCACGTACCGGGCCGGCTGGGAGAACAAGGCGAAATTCTGGTGCAGACCAGGGACGTTTTATACCTGTGATAGTGACATTGTCATCACCTCGGAGCGGCAGCCCATGGTGCGGCGGGGCCGATTCTCCCTCAGGGGCAATCCCGCCCTGCGGGTGTTCACCGTGACCGTGGAGGGCCTGAGGAAGCGGGACGAGGACACTTACGTCTGTGGGGTGCGAATGCCCCTACTTAAGTTTGATGTCGGTGACAAAGTGGAGGTGATCGTGTCCCCAGGTCAGTACTTGTGGGTCCCCCAGATCTGGCAATGAGATGTCCCCCTCCAAGTGCTGGGAGCAGTGAGGGGCAGGTGGGGGAGGTGTGTGCCTCAGCCGCACGGGGCGGCCCAAGGACATGTCAGCAGGGCTCAGGCAGCTTATGCCATGGCAAGTGTCTCCTTCACCCATTTCCCATGCCCAGGTCTCATCGCAGCCCCTCCTCATCACCCCAGGGTCAGTAACCCATATTGCTGGGTTTTCCCCTCATCAAGTCCTGCTGGCCCCATCTGTGCTCTCCTTGCCATATTGTACAAGACCAGGGAGTTCCTCGATTTCCCAATTTCCTGTTGTGGGGCAGCGAGTGTCTGTGAGCAGCAGGTCCTGGCCTTGGGGAGCGTCCTGCTACGTTCCTTCGCCAGGGACCAGCTCGCTCATGGAGCTCCTGTGTTGGTACTGGGCTGGTCATGGGGTGCCCGGACACCTTTCCTGCCGGGTGAACTCTGCTGGTTGCACACAAGCTTGTGCTGGTTTTGGGGGGAGATCGGGACTGCAAAAAGCCTCCCTGACGGAGGCAGGGGATTACAAACCTCCTACTGGAAGGAGCGTGCTCTGGACGTGGCAAAGGGCACCCAGCTTCTCCTGGTATGGTGGCCACCTCTGACTCACTGTAAAACCCACCGCGTTTCCTACCCAGAGGCAGAGAGATTGGCCCAGCCTCTCTCCTCTTTTTGTTACAGCTCCTCCTTCCTCCCCCCACACCCCGAGCGCCAAGCGCACCGATCTCACCACCTCTGTATCAATCCCCACACAAACAGCTCCCCAGGGGGAAACTGAGCAACCAGGATCGAGGCTCCCCCACAACAAAGGCTCCAGCCCTCCGCAGTGAGTACCAGCTCTCGCCCACAGCAGCCGCCACCCTCGGTGAGGTCTCTTCCGTGCAGCTGGAACCCTGCAACCCTTGGGTCTCTTCACACTTCTCATAAGGATTCAGACCTCCTGCTTTTGCCGTTTGAGACCAGCGTTTCATTCGGCCTCTCAGCCAGCCATTACGCAACGGAAAATAACCCCAGCACCCTTGGCCTCTTGGCCCTGGCAAACCTCTGCTTGTTCCCTCTCCATCCTGAAGCTTAAGCAAGGTGCAGGCTATCGACACGTGAGAAGCGGTTTCCAGCCACAGCGCTGACCCCGTTTCCTTCCATAAAACTCGGAGGGACTGTTTGCTTATGGGAAACCAAGCGGGTCCTGTTCTGCTTTGTAGTCACGTACAGCCAGGCAGATGTCGTTGGCAAAGCGTGAGAGCCGAGGGCCAGAGCTTCTTCCTTCCCCTTCTGCCTCTCAGAGGTGATGCAGGAAGCAGGCAAAGCCGAGCCTTCCTAGCAGCGCGCTCAAGGGGTGGCTGGCACACCGACCTCGCCTGCTTGCCCATTGTAACGAGGTTAGCAAATAGTGGAGCTAAAGCTGAGCAAAATTAGGTGCAGGAACTGATCCTTAAAACAGTGAAGATGCAGCAGCTCTCAGACCCCGAGTGTCTGTTTGCTTCTGCAGCTTGCGGTTGGCTTTGCTCCGTGCCCGGCTCGCAGCCTGAGCACCCCTCTTCCTCCATCACCCGTGGCCGCTCCCTGCCTGCCCGTGCTCCTTCCTCCCAAGGCTACTTCTGAGAGGCGTGAGAACGGGAACTCTTTCTCTTGCAGGTTGAATGTGGTCGAGCACATCCTCACTCCAGGCATCGTACTGGTTCTTCTTTTGCTTGCAGTTGCTGCTGGCGTTTTGGCAACGCTGTCCAGAAAGAGGAAGAAGGGTAAGCGAAGCTGCCACTGCCAAACCCGCAGTTTCTGCACCAGAGCCCATCTTCTATATTTGGGTTTTCCTCTCTATTTCTTCTCCTCCATTCCCCCCGCTGATCCATCCAGTTCCTGGGTCCATCACTGAGACCTTCACCAAGAAGGTCTCCATCCCCAGTGGGTCTGTCCCACAGGTATCATCCCCGCAGAGGAGGGGAACGGGACCTCTCGGATGGGTCCTGCTCATCAACCACCCCTTGAGCTCGTCCGGGCACCAGCAGCTTCTCCAGACGTGCTCAGTTGCGTAAGCCAGGCTTGCGCTAGGCTTGACGCAGAGCTTAAGGCCGCTGAGAAGGACAGGGAGGGATGGGAGGGGACATTCACCAGCTGGCGGGTGGGTTTTATCTGGTGAACTACTCCAGTTTAGGTGGTTGACGGGGCAGCAAGTTCTCTTCCTGCTTTACGGCGAGATCCGGGGTTTTTTAATGTGTTTCTTTTCCTCTGGTTTCGCTCGTCTCTAGCCATGTCTGTGCTCCATCCAGCCCTCTCTGGAGAAGCTGTAGAGATGGACAGGACTCGCAGCGTGTCGCATATGGTGAGACAAACCTCATGAGGACTTGGGATGGTGTGTTCTGAGCTCACCTGAGGAGGAGGGGAGACGTTACAGCCTGAGCTGAGCAAAACGTCAGCCAGTTCGATGGCCCTCGGGGCTGGGAGGGATCCTTCGGACTCCGTTCTCCGACAGAAAGACGCAGCCAGGGGTTTTGTGTCACTATCGCAGAGTATTTCTGGGAAGGGAATTTAGGATTGAGCTGAGAGGTTTCTCCCCAAGCCCCTGCAAACATGGGAGCTGCTTCCCTGGGTGGAACTACCTCGGGAACCTGCAGCAAAGCACACCCGAGGAGGCTGTGGGGCAGCTGATCTTCGCTCACCGCTTGGGAAGCATTTTCTGGTGGTTTCTGCCAACTTCTGAGGAGGGCCCCGTGTCACTAACCGGATTTCCCCTGGGGAACGTTGAGCCAGCCCTTGCTGTAGGTCCAGTATTCCCCCAGTGCTCCTGCAGACATCCCAGCTCTCGTCAGGGAAAGGACAGGAGATGCTCCCAGCCAGGGAAGCAGCAGCAGGAGGTTAAAAGCTCATCCCTCTCTCTCCTTCGCTCGTCAGGGAGCAGATGCCTTGGCCTACGCGGACATTAACCACCAGACGAGCTCAGCCAAGGGCCAGTTGTACAGCAACACCGAGGCTTTCCGCTGCTTGGCAAACTCCGCCACCGAATACACGGAGGTCAGGCGCGGCTCCGAGGTAGGAGAACGCAAAGCAGCGTGGAGCTCCAGGCGCTGGGTGGAACGCTGGGGTGGGTGGGCAATGGCCAGGGGAGAGGGATGGGTCAGGTGTGTATGGAGGGAATGCAAAGGGAACGTGCCAAGCTGGGGGGGAGAAAATGACCCTGGGTACTGCGGGTGCCCTCTCCGGTCCCCGAGGCTGCTCCTGGGTGCTGAGAGAGGTCCCAGCAGATGGTGTTGCCCTGGAGCAGCCCCACAAAGGATGATTTGGGTTTATCCCGCTCCTTCTCCCAGTGCTTGGGGAACGAAGAGGCTCTCTACGCCCGCGTGCAGAAGTCGCAGCCGAGGCAGCAGGAGATCTACGCCAACGTGCCGGCAGCTCCACGGCCAGGAGGAGAGCCCAACAGCGCAGCGCAAAGGGCGTGAGCTGCTGCCGGGTCCCACGGGCTGCTCCTGCTGCCGGCAGCACCAGCGGGCCGCGGGCTGGCTCTCTGCTCAGCCAGGAGCTGGCTGTACCGCGGAGCTGCTGCTCTCTGAGACTCGGGATGTTTCCTTGGAGCAACCTTGAAGAGGATGAGGTTGAGCGGGACGAGGACGAAGCCCTCCCTCTGCATTTGGAGACCTCACCCATACAGCGACCGCGCTGGGAATAAAGAGCCGCCCCTTGCGCCGGGGCAGCGAGGCCAGAGACCAGCTGGGCAGGGAAGAGCCCAGTGCGGGGAGCCAAGGGGGGACTGGGGGTTGTGAGCAGCGCTCCTGGCTCCTTGCACCGGTTCCTGCCCCGCTCGCCCCTTTGGTTGTGCCGTTCACAAGGGCCGCAGCTCCTGAACCCGCTGGTCACCAGCAGCCTGGGAACTGCTCCAGGACTCGGGCGCGCTCCTGCCCGCTGCCTGCCCCCGAACCCTGACAGCGCCACTGCCTCCTCCCGGCGCGTTCACCCTGCCCAGGGCCGGGCAGCGCATCCATCGGCACAGCCCGGGCGTGAGAAACAGGCCCTGGGGTGGGCACCCGTTATTTGTGAGGCTGAGTCAAGGCAGGTGTCACCCGTTATTTGTGAGGCTGGGCCGGGTGTCTCGCCAGGCTTCCTCCGCAGAGAACTCGTGCGCTCGGCTCACCCCCCGCCCCAAGGCTCGGTTTGGTATTTCCGTCATGATTTGATTCGAGAAGCCGCGTGGCGCGTCCCTGCTCTGTGCGAAGCGAAGGCCGCGGGAAATCGGTGGCAGCGGGCCAGCAGCTGCTCACACTCATGCACACTTGCTCACACTCACGCACGGTTGTGCACACCCACTCACACCCACCCACTCACACGCTCATACTCGCTCACACCCAAACACCAATGNGCTCATACTCGCTCACACCCAAACACACCTGCACACACTCAGGCACCAATGCTCACACTTGTGCACACGCACTCACACACACACTCACACTCTTGCACACTCACACACACTCTCACACTCACATATATACACACTCATACACACTCACACTCTTGCACACTCACTCACTCACACTTGCATACATACATGCACACGCACACTCCCACACTCACTGTCACACTCACACTCACTCACACTCACTGTCTCACTATCACATTCACACTCTCACACACACTCACACTCACTCTCTCACACGCACTCTTTCACACTCTGTCACACTCACACACTCAAACACTCACTCTCACACTATCCCACTCACACACACTCGCTCTCACACACTCGCTCTCACACACTCACTCACACACTCACACACACTCGCTCTCT
>WEIS01041601.1:56388-69406 GCA_013389965.1 Todus mexicanus
GGTGGAGGTCCTTAGGGGAGCAGCGCTTGGGGGGTGGCACATCCCCTTGCTCTGGAGCTGGGAGGGGACACGAAGGGGATACTCCCCTCCCCCGGTGTCTGTGGGGTGGGCAGTGAGGGGGCTCCCGCCGCAGCGGTGCAGGGTGGTGGCACCTGAGAAGGGGACCCTGTGGGCCAGGGAGTGTGGGTTGGGGTCCGGCGTAGGGTGGGGAGCGTGTGAGGCTCGACAGGGAAGGTCTTGCGCTTCTCTGTGTTTTTGAGGGTGTTGTGGGAAGCTCCGGGTGGTGCCACCCGAGCCAGAAAACGTGAGAGCGTACGGTCATTCTGAGAGCTGGGGAGGGCAGGCACAGCAGCTCGGGAAGTTCGTGGTGGCTCCTGTTTAGCTGGGCCAGACAGGGACATCCCTGTGGAGTGTAAGGGTAGAAGGACCGTTTGCAGTCACCCTTTGTCTTTGTACCGGCACGCTCTGCTGAGGCAAAAGGCATCGTCTCTTGTTGGTTTTTATGAGTGGGGAAACTGAGGCAGAGGCTGGCGAAGGTGTTTGCCCAAGGTCAGACACAGAGCAGACATCGAGGAGCACCCAGGCCTCTGGAGCGCGTCGCCACCACCTTCAAAGCAAGCTCTTGACCTCTGGGTTGCTCATCTGAACGTGTTTTATTTGTCCTGAGCTGCCTGGGCCACATCCAGGCCTGCTGCATCTGGGTGGACTAGTGGCTGAAGCTGGTTTCTCTGAGAACATCGAGGAAGGGCTTGAGAGTCCCTTTATGGGCTTCCTTGATGAACGTCTGTGTGGAGCAGGAGCCCCTCATCTTGGGCAGGCTCGTGGTGCTGCAGGGGCTGTAGAGGCTCTCTGGGGACTGCCGACAAGCCCCAGGGCGATGGAGAAGTCAGGTTGGGCAGGGACAACGTGTGGCAAGAGCTGGGCGGGGGCAGGCACAGGGTGAGCGCGGTAACTGTGGTAAAGCAGAGCTGGGAGCTGTGAGGTGAGAGGTCAGGATCTCTGGAGGGACAGGAGCTTCCCCTCTTCATCATGAGCTGCCTCCCTGGTGTGGAGGGTGACCCCCTGGTCAGCAAGTCTTTTCACAGGGCTAGAAAGTTTTCCCTGAGAGCCAAGAGGTGAGAAGGGGAACTGGGCATCCCCTTGCAGGGTGAAGGTCTCTAAGGTGGCCACTCAGCAGATGAATTCCCAGCCCCAGGCCTCCTCTTGGGCCACTGGGTACTCTCATGTGCCGCCGTACACCCACCACCAAAGCAGAACCAGGGAATAAGTGCAGCAAGGAGAGGGGACACGGAGCTGCCTGCTGTCTGAGGGCGCTGGGAGCATGAGAACAGACCGATCTGGCAGCCAGGAGTGCCCGGCTGCCCCTTTCCCATGACCTTGATCAAATCACTTCACCAGTCCCAGCTTCCCCTTCCCTCTGCAGTGCCCTACACTGCTTGTCTGCCTTTCTCTGCTCCTGCCCCGTGCAGCCCCCCAGCTTGTCTCATTCTGCCTCAGGCCTCGCCAGCTTTCCCCATGTCTCTTCCCAAAACCGAGCTGGGTGGTTGGCAGGTTTGGCCATGGGTCCCCTCGCTTGGAGAGGGGATGGTTCACCACCAGGCGCCCTGACTTCAGGGCTTTGGAATGGACAGGCCTCTTCGGTGAAGGCAAGAACCATCCTGAACTTTACAGACAGCCCAAACCCAACAGCAAGCTGGGAAATGTCCAGTTAACCTTTATTTCTCACGAAATGGCAAAGCTCTCGATTTCTGTGCCCTCCTGCAGCTTCTGATCTTGGCCAGACCTGGAGGAGCCGCCGTTCCCTTGGGGCGTTTCTGGTAAAGCTGGAGGAACCCTCCCAGGACAACCTGACCTTGCAGGCGTGGAAGGATTTGGGGAACCTTGGGATCTCTTAATTGCCAGAGTAAATTCCTTCCCGCTAATGGGCACAGCTCTAACCTGGCTCGTCCCCACCACGGGCGGGCTGTGACTCGCTTTATAGACCAAAAATGAGACTTGAGTCCTAGAAACGCTGTGGAGCATCCGGAATTGGGGAGAGAAGAGTTTCCTCTCCTTGGCAAGCGCCATCCCCGGTGTGGGCTGAGCAGAGGCACCGGGAGGATCTTTGCCCTTCACTGGAGGAGGTTATAAACCCATCGTGCACCAGCAGCGCCAACTGCTCACTGGCCTGTGGTGAGCTTCAGCCTCATCAGAGCCACCAACCTGGCCCCCCTTGAGAAGACCGTGCTGCTCGGATTGTGTCGCTTCTCTTTCCAAGCCCAATTTCAGGGTCCTCCAGGCTCCCTCTGTCCACCCAGCAGATGCTTTATGGTGCGCAGAGCAGCAGAAGCTGGATTGCTCTCCAGCCACCCAGGTCAACGCTGAGTTTCCTACCTCAAGGAAGGCAAATTCTCTTGTTCCACTGGGACTGAGCACCTCTATCCCTGTCCAGACTGACTGATGGGAGAGGAAATTCCCCTCACGAGGTACCTCACCCTTTGCTGCCAGCGCCAGCCTGTCTGGCCGAGGGACGAGAGCAATCCTGCCTCCATCATGGTTACACCAACAGCTCCTGAGTGAGCGCAGGAGCTTCCCGAGGTGCTTGGTCCACAGCGGAACTGGCGCCACGAAATTGCAAACCACAGAGTGTCCTCATGGCTGGAGAAGAGGATCTGTCACTTGGGAGAAGGGTTTTAATCCAGCCATGTGTCTTCTTCTCCCACCTTGCCTCCTGCCTCCCTCCTCTCAGGTGGGAGGCAGCACATCTCTGGGGCTTGTATGTTAGTGTTCTCCAAGTGCTGCGGCTGCCAGAGCAGCTTCCTTCGAAACATCTTTTGTCCCACATTTGCCGAGATTCCTTCATTTTTATTTCCCCCTCTGCCAAAGAGCTTGTTTTTAGGGGGCTGTCTCCGGCCATTTGACTTGTGAAGTTTAAGGCTCTGCGGCTGCAATTGGCAGTGAAGTGTCTGGATTCCTCTAGTGACTTTGGAATGTTCTGGCGCCGGTTTTGCCTGGTCAGTGTTCGTATGTGGTAGACACCAGTTGGTCAGCCAGAGGAGGAGTCCTGCGGGACAGCAGATGCTGTCAACTCTGCTCTTCAGTCGCAGGGCTTGGAGATGTTGGCACTGTCAGACTTGTGCTGGGAATGGGGTGCAGGCAGATATACCTCACTCACAGCTCCGTGGCACTGTGGGGACAGCGGTGTCACATCAAGGGACCCAGGATGGGACAAGTGACTCTGTCTGGTGCCTGGAGTTGTCTCCGTGTGTCAGGAGAAGGGGGATGGGGAGCCTTTCCAAAAGTCCCTCGCACGAGTCTTACATACAGCAGAGCAACGTGGCCGGAGTTGTTCCCTGCCAGGCTGGGGTGGAGGGCTCGCTCTGCTGTGGGGCAGTAATTAGAAGCCATCGAGTTCGTTAACTGGCAGCTCCAGAAAGGCTGGCGATGCTTCTAATGACTTCCCTGCTGAGGAAGGCAGCCGGGCGTGCTCGTGAGCTGGGAACCGGGACGAGCAGGACTGGAAGGGAGGGTGAGCATCGTGTGGAGGCTGTTCCGGAGCCAGGCGCGTTGGGGAGCAGAGGGTGTGAGCGGGGCCGGTGGGTTCTTCCGTCAGGAACGGGGCTGAGCCCGCCGAAGAGTCTCATTCCCCACTCCTGTGAGGCTTGGCGGAGAAAACAGGTTTATAACTCTCGAACAGATGGTGCTGCGTGGTGACTAATGAACGGCCCACCGCCTGTCTCGGCCCGCCTGTGACGCCTGTCTGGGCGGAAGGGCCTCGGCTGATCCTCGCTGATGCCAGCCCCTCAGAAGTTAAGCGGGGGCTTGGCCCTGTCCTGTGTCGCCGTGGTTCGCAGTTTGCTGTGCCTCTTCAACACTGGCAGTTGAGGGACACCGGAGTGGGCAGATCTTGCCAAGATGCTTTCCAGCCTTTGCACGGCGGCGCTTCTCCCGGCCATGATCTTCCCAGCAGCTACTCCCACAGGGGGTGACTTGTGCAGGCAGCTCATTCAGTCACGCTGTCCTTGTGAGGCATCTCTGCCCATCCTCGGAAGATGCCGCTGCCCGGGAGTAGCCCCTGATGTGCCGCGCTGCCTCTCGCGGTGCCTGGCGCAGCGGCTGGGCAGGCCGGGGTTTGAAGGTGCTGTGAGAGAGCCCTGGGAGCCCTGGCTGGAGCAGGAGCTGCCTGTCGGCTGGGGGTGCCTGCGCTGGGCTGGGGGCACAGGGCCCCGTGGGCACGACTCGCTCAGAAAGCACTTTCCCACGAGCGTGGTTCTCGCAGGCATCCAAACTTCCCAACTCTCTGCTCTCCCCAAGGATGCCTTGTTTCTGTTCATCAGCCAGCCTGGCAGAGGTAACGAAGCGTAATTAACTGCTCCCTTTACACATCCGCTTGGCTCGGCGGGAGGGTTTGTTAAAGGGATTTCTAGAGAGGCTGGCGATCGCGGCGCCTGCTCCAGCCCAGCGTGGGAAGCCGGGGCCTGGGGAAGGGAGCACAGGCAGGACTTCGTTCAGTGCTTCTCCAGTGCTTTTAGCCCCAGAGAGCAGCTGCGACTCCCTGCGACCTCAGCTCTCAGGTGGATGTGCTGGGCTTGGACTCACAACGTGGTCATGGTAGGAAAGAACTGGTACATTTAAGATAACCCGTGCCAGGCAGGGCAGCCCTGTGCTCATCTCCATCATCTGGGGATGTCCCTGCCCACGCAGGACCCTCCCCGAGGGTGGCTGGTGCAGACACAACTGACCCGGCAGAGAGCAAGGCCCTCTTTGTGTGTTTGGGGTGCTGTGGTGACAAGGTCTGCAAATCGAGGTCTCCCTTGCTGGTGTATAAGGGATTGTCTCCTCGAGGGAGCACAGGACCACGCAGGGAGGTGCTGTGGGGTCTTAGCCTGGGGTTTTAGGTGTTTGGGGCTTGTGTAACGTCCTTTGTTGCGTAGTGGCTGTTTCTGGGGTGTCTGCAGCACTGAGCTTCGTGGGGACTGGGAGCTTCGAGTTTTGGAAGCGGGGATGCTCTGGGGAGCACGTTCCCAGAGCCAGGAGGGAGCAGGCCCGAGTTAACGCTGTCTGTCCTCTCTTCTTCATCTACCTGGAACTGGAACAGGAGCGGCAGAAAAAAGCCAAGTTTCCCGAGAGCAGCGACGGCTCCAAGGACTCGGACAGCTCTGCCGGGCGCCGGGGCAGCGCCGGCCGGAAGCACGGCCGGTGGCGGGGGCGGCCGGACAGCCCCGGGGCGCTGGTGTCCAAGGTGGTGAGAGCCGTCACCGCGAGGCACAAACCGGGCTGGAGGCTACCGGCCGCACCGGACTCTTCCAGCCGGAGGAACCTGACGGAGCTGCGCGGGGAGGCCCAGCTGGCCGTCTTCCAGCAGGGTGACACGGGCAGCGTGGAGGGGGCTCCCCAGCCCACCGAGAACAGCTTCACCCCCAAGTGCGAAATCACGGGCAAAGACGCCCTCTCGGCGCTGGCGCGGGCCAGCAGCAAGCAGTGCCAACAGGAGATCGCCAACGTGGTGTGTCTGCACCGGGCCGGCAGCCTCATGCCCCAGTCCGTGCCTCGCCACTGCCAGCTCTCGGGTGAGTCCTGCTGGGGAGCTCTGGGCACCCTGGGCATCGGGAATATCCCAGCCAGCAGCGTGGGCCACCTTCCTTATGTTGTCAAACTGTCCCACCTGGCAAAACGCGGCCTCAATCTGTCCCGGATTCCCAGATTACTGCTGCCTCTGTAATCCAATCAAAGCTACGCCAGCCTCCTTAAGCTGGGCTGCTCATCCCGACCTGCAGAGGTCAGAGCAAGGCGCAGCTGCGTCTTCTGTTTTGAGAGGCCACAGAAGGGACATTCCCCGCCCTGCCTTTCCCAACCTGCCGCTGTCAGCGTAACACGAGGGGCTGCGTGTGCCCCCGCGCCCTGGCACTGCAGTGTGATGGGGTTTGCCTGAGGCCGAGCTGTTCCTTGCTGTCCCTGACCTTACTCAGGTGTCCCGGGTTTATCAGGAGCTTGGGGCGGTTTGGGCCGAGGCTGGTGGTGGCTGACACCACTCTCCCTCCCCGTGCAGGCAAGGTCAGCCCCGTCATCCAGTGGGACGAGAGCCGGCTGCAGCAGGTGCCTCCCAGCAAGCCCGTGCGCATCGCCTACATGCTGGTCGTGCACGGCAGGGCCATTCGCCAGCTGAAGCGGCTCATCAAGGCCGTGTACCACCAGCAGCACTTCTTCTACATCCACGTCGACAAGGTAAGCGACAGGGGTGAGGGGTATAGCGCTAGGAGTGGCTGGGTCAGGTTTATCCTCGCTGCTGGTGAAGCTGTGACACTCCCACCCCTATTCCTGCGACCCCAGGGAAGCAGGATCTCTCCCCGCTGCCCAGAGCTGGCTTCTCTGGCTGCTCCCTCCTAGTGGAGGCTGCTCTAAGGGCTGACCCCGTGCTGCTGGCAGGGAGGGCCGGGCCCTGCGGGCAGGTAAACTCCCTGCTGAGCATGAGCCGTGTTCCCCGGCAGCGCTCCAACTACCTCCATCGCGAGGCGGTGGAGCTGGCCCGGCACTACCCCAACATCCGCGTGACGCCCTGGCGCATGGTGACCATCTGGGGAGGTGCCAGCCTGCTCAAGATGTACCTGCGGAGCATGAAGGACCTGCTGGAACTGGCCGAGTGGCCCTGGGACTTCTTCATCAACCTGAGCGCCACCGACTACCCCACGAGGTGAGGACCGACCTCGCTGGGCTGCGGAAGGATGATGGAGGCGTTGGGGCTGCGCGATGCTGCGGCAGCCTTGGGAGGGGCAGGGAGGAGCCGGGAGCTGAGGGAAGATGGGGTTGGAGATTGCACCCACGTGGTGGTGATGGTGCTCCAGGGCCAGGCTGGTCCCATCTCTGCAGAGGAGCCTGGCTAATACCTCGGAGGCTGCTTTTCCCT
Organism: Todus mexicanus; assembly: GCA_013389965.1. Taxonomy (NCBI): domain Eukaryota; kingdom Metazoa; phylum Chordata; class Aves; order Coraciiformes; family Todidae; genus Todus; species Todus mexicanus. The sequence goes on from WEIS01041601.1 coordinate 63,272, forward strand.
GCGGTTTGGGTGTTACAGGGGAACACGCATGTGAGGCGCCAGACGGCAGAGCGGTCACGCCTGTCTCCCCAGCGATGGAATCAGGACCCACCAAGCAGCTTTAGGCTCCTGGTGTCTGATGGCTCTTGCAGGATGAATGTTTACTGAGCTGCTTTACCCCAGGGGCTATTCACGCTGTCTAATTTGCACCTCAGGACCAACGAGGAGCTGGTGATGTTCCTGTCCAAATACCGAGACAAGAATTTCCTGAAGTCTCATGGCCGAGACAATGCCAGGTAATCCCAGCTAGGGGCAGAGCTGAGCTGGAGGAACAGAAGAAGGAGGGATTTCAGAAAAGAACTGAAAGCGTTGGGTCAGGGGGCATCTTCTGGCTGTAGCAGCGCTTGGCAAAGTGGGTGACGTTCCTAACCCCTCATTCTCATCCCCGTGCCCAGGTTTATCAAGAAGCAGGGCCTGGATCGCCTGTTCCACGAGTGTGACTCCCACATGTGGCGGCTGGGCGAGCGCCACATCCCCGAGGGCATCGTGGTGGACGGCGGCTCCGACTGGTTCTCGCTGACGCGCAGCTTCGTGGAGTACGTGGTCTATGCCGATGACCAGCTGGTGTCCCAGCTGCGCCAGTTCTACACCTACACGCTCCTGCCAGCCGAGGTGGGTGCTGGCTGCGGGGCACGGCCAGCATTTTCTTCCCTCTGTACGTAACATTTCTGCCTCACTTTATCCCCACCCTGAGCAGCCGCGAAGGGCGTTGCTGGTGCTGCTCAGGCAGCTTTGTGCTTCCCTTTGTCCGGACCCAGAGGCGATAGGGGCAGATGGGGCCAGGGTCACGTTTATATCCAGCCCTGCTTTAGGTCCAGACGTGCCTCTGGGACTGGTGTGGGCGCCCAGCCCAGTCCCTTAGATGTTTCTGGGAACAGGGATAGGTTTCTCTTCAGGACCTCTTGAGGTCTGCCCTGTTCACCTGTGAATGAGAGGTTGGGGGGGTCTCGTTAACCCTCAGTCCTCCTTCCCCACTGGGTCATCCTGTCCCATCTCTGCCGTGCACAGTCCTTCTTCCACACGGTCCTGGAGAACAGTCACGCCTGTGAGACACTGGTCGATAACAACCTCCGAGTGACCAACTGGAACCGCAAGCTGGGCTGTAAGTGCCAATATAAACACATAGTCGACTGGTGCGGGTGCTCCCCAAATGACTTCAAACCCCAGGACTTCCTCCGGCTACAGGTGAAAAACATCCTCCTTTCTCCTCCCGCTCTCTCCCTTCCTACCTGTCTCTCTCCTCTCTTCTCTCCGAGGCACCCTGGGTGCAGTGCTGGCTGCTCTGCATGTCCCCCCCAGCCTCCCCTCAGCCCCACAGGAGCAGGATGGGCTCCCGAGGTGCCCTGGGGGTCGGCACAGCCGCTCGGGTGGTGGGGTTACGCTGGCCATCCTGCTCAGCAGGAGGAACAAAAGCCTGGGCTGTTGCTTGCAGCGCTGCTCCCCTTCCCGGACTTTCTCTCCCACTTTCCTGCTCTGTCCCTTGGAACAAAAATGCCTTTTCAGTAAAACGGCTTCAGAGCCCCGTCCTCTTTGGCAGGACAAAACGCCCCGTGACAAATCATCTCCGGTGCTCTCAGTGCTTAGACTGAAAACGGGGAGTTTGAGGGAGATACACCCAGCCCGGAAAAGAGAAGTCAGCAGGATTTTTGAGCAGTCCTGGGCTTGCGTTAGCTCAGGGCCCTGATCCTGCGGGCTCTGCCGCGTGGCCGGGACTCTGCAGTGGCTCTGCAGGGTGGGAGCCCATCTGCATAGAGATTGCAGCGGCAGAGCCGGATGACACACGGCTGCTTCTGAGTGCAGAAAGGGGGAGGCAGTGGGAGAGATGGGAACCCATCTGCATTACCAGTAAGCGTCCTGTGTGCTCCCCCTGATCCTGCCAGAGAGGTTCCCACACAGAGCCTGGCTGTGCTTTGCTACTCCTTAGCCTGGGCCCTCAAAGCGGGCAGGATGAGTCCCAGCATGTTTCTTCCTGGGCTGTCTCCCTCCCGGCTGCCCCACTTAGTTGAGAGGGCAGAGTGGGCGCAGCCAACGCTTAAACATCCCATGTGCTCTTCCAGCAACTCTCCAGACCCACCTTCTTTGCCCGCAAGTTCGAGTCCACGGTAAATCAGGAGGTGCTGGAGATTCTGGACACGCACCTCTACGGCAGCTACCCCCCCAACACGCCAGCCCTGAAGGCCTACTGGGAGAACGTCTACGACCGCGTTGATGGGCTCAGTGGCCTCACCGATGTCACCCTCACCTTCTACACGTCCTTCTCCAGGCTGGGGCTCCGCAAAGCCGCGTCCACACCGGCAGCGAAAGCCGACAAGCTCTGCAGGTGGGGTATTTGCCGTGGGCTCGAGCCAGGCTCCGAGCGGTGGCCTGCATCTCGTGCCGGGAGGATGCTGGTGCTCAGATGTGCAATCTCTGTCTGTCTCTCTCTCTCTCCAGATTTGAGCCCCGGGGCTTCCCATCCAGTGTGCACTTGTATTTCTATGACGACCGTTTCCAGGGTTACCTGGTGATGCAGGAAGTGCAGAATTTGGCAACTGGGCAGGCAGAGACCCTGGAGGTGTGGGTGATGCCCCAAGGAGCTCTGAAGCTGGCGGGTCACGGAGGGCAGGCAAACCGCTTACAGAACCTTGAGGTAAGTGGGGAAAGTTTCCCTCACAATGCCCACTATCCTTCCTGGCTTTTCTGCACCGTGCTGCCCGTCCTCCTCTTCCCAACCTGCACACAGTGGGGACAGAGGGACACGGTGCTGCTGCAGTGCCTGAGAACAAACCTTTGTGCTGGAGTTTGGCTTCTAGGGGGGATGTGGAGCTAATTGGTGGAGGATAAAACACTGGAATGGGCTGCCCAGGGGGGTGGCGGAGTCACCGTCCCTGGAGGTGTTTAAGGCCAGACTGGATGCCACACTTAGTGGCAGGGCTTAGCTGAGTGGTGGTGTTGGGTCATAGGCTGGACTCGATGATCTCAGAGGTCTTTTCCAGCCTTAATTATTCTATGATTCTATGAAAAGGCCTGAGGAGATCTTTCAGGGAGCAGCTGAGGCTGTGGTGCCCAACGCCTGCAGCTGCAGGAGGCGTCACACAGCTGGATTAGTGCTGGCATGGTGCAGGCAGGGGAACTCTGAAAGGGTCGGGTGTGCATTGCTTTGGGCTCCCAAAGTTTTATGCCTTCCCTGGTTCGGGGAGGTGAAACACAAAACCTGAGCTGGCAGCACCTCCCTGCCCAGTGTCCCACTGCTCGTGCCTCCTGTCCCTCCAGGTGGGCACAGAGTGGGACCCCAAGGAAAGACTCTTCCGCAATTTTGGAGGCTTGATGGGGCCTTTCGACGAGCCAGTGGCCATGCAGAAGTGGTCGCGGGGCCCCAACCTGACGGCAACGGTGGTGTGGATCGACCCCACCTATGTCATCGCCGCCTCCTACGACATCACGGTGGATGCGGAGGCAGAGTTCACCCAGTACAAGCCCCCCCTCAACCGGCCCCTGCGCCCTGGCATCTGGACCATCCGCCTCCTCCAGTTCTGGGAGCCCCTGGGGGAGAACCAGTTCCTGGTGGTCCCTCAGACCTTTAACCGCAAGCAGCCTCTCAGGAAAGGTGAGGGTGCTCTGGAATTTGGGGCTGGGTGGGAGGGTCTCTCTGCAGGGGGTTCCAAGGCACTTGCCCCCAGGGCTGGCCTGCTGGTGTCCCCTTACCTGCGTGAGTCCCCAAACCCCTGGGCAGCTGTGGAGGGTGTGTGCGCAGGTCTGTTAGGTGATCCCCCTGCTCATCCTTCCTCTGGGGCTGGGGGAGAGCCGGGCTCACAAAGGGCCCCTCTGGAAGGCTGCTGGGATGTTGCTGCGCTGCTGATCCCCTCTCTCTTGTCTCCAGACGACAGCAACTGGCTGCATGGTGGCCCCCCCCGCAACGAGTACATGGAGCAGAGCTTCCAGGGCCTGGGGGGGATCCTCAACCTGCCGCGCTCCGAGGAGGCGGAGGAGGACGCCGCGCGGAAGGCGCAGCTGACGGGCAAGGAGCTGGAGGACTGGGCGGACGCTGCCATCGGCGCCTTCTGGTCCGTAGCGGGTATCTGCGTCGTTAGCCCCTCCGCCGCCTGCACCTCCCTGCAGACCTGCAGCCAAACCTCCTGGAGCTCCCTCTCCCCGGACCCCAAATCGGAACTGGGGCCCGTCAAACCTGACGGGCGGCTGAGGTAGCAGGAGCAGCCGGGGGGGCGGCGGCCTCGGGAGCGAGAAACATCCCCCGTCACTGGCGTGGGGGTGTCTCTGGACTACATCACCCCGTGCCATTTGCACTGTAGTCACTCGAGGAAGAGAGAACAGGAACCTCCGGGTGGGGAAAACCATCTCCCGTGGGGTATTTTGAGCAGAGGGGGAGGTTTGAGGTCGGTCTCGCCCCCTCCTGCAGGAAGAGGCGCTTGCTGGCCGGGCAGAGCGTGCCGGGGTGCCTGGCACCGCAGGGGCACGGGCAGAGCTGTGCGTGTGTGTGTGTTCCTGCAGGCCTTGGAGCCTTGGGAAGGGGTGATAGAGAGGGAAGGCTGGTGGATGGGCAGGTTCTGGAGCAACTCAGCACCCTGCCCAGTCCCAGGCTGGATTAGCGCTGGCTCAGGCCCTGTGCTGCTGGCTGCCCCCCTAGGATGGCTGGTGAGCAGCTCGGGACAGGCAGAAGCAGAAAGGGTCGAAGTCTGGCGTGTGCACAGAGCTGCTGCTGGCCCTGGGCCTGCATCTCATCCCCTCCACCCCAGCCCTTTAGTTTGTATTTTTATAAATATATATATAGAAATATATACGATGCAAAGTGCAATAGAGACAAGACCCCGCGCTGGCCGGGCAGTCCTTGTGTCTCCATCTCCCCTCAGACTGTAACATATCTTGATCTCTTGGGTGTCCTGGCGCTACAGGACAGGGTGCTGGGTTCGTTTACATTATTATTATTTTTAAAATTAGTATTATTATGATGATTGTTTTGCTGTTTCCCCATTTCCTGCTGGGGGCCGCTGGGGAGCCGCACGCTGCTGCCCCAGGGGCAGGGTCGGTTGAAAGGTGCTGCCTGCCCCCCGAGGCAGCTCCCGCCTGTGCCAAATGTCCAGAGCTGCCGAGTTGGTTGTGTGACGGCGAACAGGGAGCGCTTGGTTCACGGGTCAAGTCCAACAAGCCGCCTCCGTCTCCACTGCAGCAAAGGGACGCCCCAGTCCCCTGCCAAAATGCCATCCCTGGGGCTGGCGTCCTGCTGCGGGTGAGGCGGGAGCTCACTGTGCCCCGAGGGCTGCCCTGTGCCACGGCCCCTTGGCCCAATCTTTTCTCTTGGGATCTGCTGCGCTTCCCTGGCCAAAATGCGAAGAGGCGAGACAAGGTCCAGGCAGCTCCAGCCGCTCTCCCCTGTTCCTGCTTCCCCCCTTCTCCAGAGGGAAGAGACACCGTCTGCTCTGGGGAAGGGGAGCAGCAGAGCATCCCCCTTCCCCGCCGTCCTCCCGACATTTCTTTCTCCAAGACTGACGCTGTGTGGAGGAGTCTGGGTTTGGTTTTTCACCCTGGGAAGATGCTTCACATCTCTCCTGCGGGGCTGGGGCAGAGGAGCTGCTGGGGCTGAGCTGGAGACCGTCAAGGCAGGGTCAGCAGGAGCTGGTGGCTCAGAGCCTTGGTTTTTCCATCTCCAAAGATCTGTGCCATCCTTCACCTTCCTCCAAAGCCCTCTGCTTCCCAAGGATGCTGGTGCGGCACGAGGCGCGTTGTAAGATGTAGGGGATGGAGACCTTGGTGGGTGAGGGCAGGTACCTGCTGGCAGCCCAGCGCACCCATCCTGCACCCACTCCCTTGGGGGTGCTGCAGAGAGACGTGGGGCGAGAGGGGCTGTGCCAGGCCGGGCTCTGCTGCAGGGGAGGATGCCAAAAAACTCTTGTTGGAAGCATTATGTAAAGTTGTCTTAAATATGCAACATCTCCACAAATATATCTATATCTCTACAGTGTGGCGTGTCGGGTTCTTGCAGGGGAAGGGGCGAGGGGAGAGTTGTGGGTGTCACTGTGTCCTGGGCCCTGGGGTGTGAGGGGGGTGGTGAAGCTGTGGGGGCTAGGCGTGCTCACTTGGGTGAGGGGCGACCCAACACCA
>WEIS01041603.1:0-30774 GCA_013389965.1 Todus mexicanus
TGGGCTCCCATTTCAGGTTATACATAGTTGCTAACCACATCCAGAGGAATGAGCTCTGAATGCCAAAGATAGAAGGTGCCATCCAATTCATATGTATCCCTTCCTCTGCAGTTCTTCCCAAGCAGCACAGCTAGGAATAATTTCTGCCAGTGCTCACGGGGTAGGTGCTGACCAGGAGCCACACTGCTGCCCAGGGACATTCCTGCAGCTTGATACTCACCCTTCTCACCAGCTTAGGTATTTGCATTCTGCTCCCAGCCCTCCCTCTTATAAGTACATTTACCGCTTTTCCAAGGTGTTAGATTGTCTCTTCTGAGAAAACCAGAAGACAGCTCCCCTTTATCCATAGGCCTGGTGCAGCAGCATCAGTTCATGCCCTGGCACTTGCTAGTCTGCTCTCTACAGCCTGCTCTGGCAGAACCAACTCATCTATTGCCTGTTTTGTCCTCAGGCTGCTGAAAAGGTGCCTCTTTCCAAGTAGTAGCTAAATCCCGCCTGCTGGAGACTTGGCTCTCTTAGTTTTCATTCACTGCCCAATATTTCTTTAGCGCTTATGATTGTGGTCAGTGATGCAATGGCAATTCCTCAAGTAAAGAGCTTTTCCTCTTTTCATATGTACTTGTGATCTGTCCCAGAGGTTTCACCACAGGTGAGCTCACATGCAGTAATGTAGGGTTGTTCTTCACCTGCTGAATTCTTAAGATACCTGTAGTAGGATTTGGGTTGGTTTGTTTGTTTGTTGTTTTTTTCCCTCATTCATCTCACCTCTCTTCCCTCCTGTCTCCCATACAGAGAAGAGACACCTTTTTCTTGTCTCCTCTCATTAACTTATAAAGGAAAGTAGGAAGATTATTCCCAAGTTGACATACTCCTGAAGTTTCTAATAAGATTATAATTTTAGTCTGATATGAGAAGCACATTCATATAGCAGAGCCTGGGGTTGGGGCTGTGCAAGTGATGTTTACCAGACCCATGTGTCTGGAAAAAACAATGTGAGAAGGTCTCTAAGATTACAGTGCAGGAGGCACAAGGTTGGTTGCAGCTGCCTGAGAAAGGATTAGCAGCTAGTGCAGGAGGGAGACCCCATCTGCAGAGAGCTGGGGAGATGTAAAGCTGCTTGCCTGCCAGAGACAACAACATCTGTGAGACTGAGTTTTTCTCTTAGCATAGGGTTGAATCCACAGAGTCAAGAAAAAATAGCTATAGAGTGGGCTGTTCAGAGAGATTTGCTCCCAAAAGCATCATTTATCCTTCAGAGGAGCTCCAGTCAAGGAGTTGCGCTACAGCTGATAGAGCAACGTGCATTAAAGCCGGTTTGAGTCTTTCTCCTCTGAACTACCCTTTTCCCCTTTACTTAGCCCTGTCTCCCCCTGATTTCACCAGCACAAAAAGTCAACAGCAGGTAATCTGGCTTCTTTGTGTAAGTCCGTCAAGGTTAGCAACAGCCACAGCAATGTGTCTTTTTGCTTGGTGTCCAGTAGCTAGGACAGAAAAGATAGTCAGGTTCTTCTTTTTTGTTTCTTTCACTAAAAATTTGCTCTCCTTCTGTTCTCTGATAAATTAGTAAGGAGCTTTTGCTGATGCATCTTACCCTTTTCCACTCTTACATCCTAGGGCTATTGAGCTGTGACAATTTAAATGAGTGTGATTTCTGAGAACTGATGAGTGCAATTTTAAGTGTCTCATTGAAACACATAACCAAACCCTCCTTAAAGCTGCCTGCAGGACAGCAATGTTCCTCTTTGTGGATGCACTGGCATTTTTCTCATTGTGAGGAATCTGATTAACTCAATGAAACTCATAATGCCAATGGGCTGTCAGTCTCTGTTGTTTGTCATGGACTATCTCCAGTGGATACTACTAGTAGCCTTTTAGATATCTGTTGTGTTGTGTGATCCTCAAAGGACAAGATGTAGGTCTGTGTTTCAAATATTTATCTGGCATGCAGATTTAGACACATGTTTTGATCCGTTTGTACAATTACTCAGTACCAAAGCGTCAACTCACTCCTGCCTGGAAACTATTCTTCTTCCTCTATCTGTTTACCTATACTGAGTACTGCACATATTAGAAACACTTTATCCCAAAATCTTCAATGTCTACCTGGACAAACCAGGCAATGGCAGTAAAGAAGCCTTTTTTCTCCATGTTGACTAATAGGGAATCATTATACTATTGGACTGGAGCAGCTTCTATCTGTCTCTTCCAGTGGCTTCTTCTATAACCGGAACAAATGCCCAAGGACCAAACTTAGGTCACTCATTTCACCAAAGCAGGTGCTTAGGTGCTTGCTATGACACTTCCCCACCCACTCCACCCCCAAGTTCAGGGCAATACCAAATGCTTCATCCCACCTTCTCTCCACCACTGAGTTGCTGTCCAGGAACACCTCCAGCATCTCACTGAGCAGTAGCTCCCCAGGGATGAAGCAATACTTGTACCAGCTAGGGTACATATGTCTAATGAGGATGGATGCCTAACCCTGCTGCCATGAAAACCTAGGTGATGGATTTATCTTACTAGTTCCAGATGCCTCTGCTGTGTAGAAACCTACATCTGCACAAGTGGTTGTGTTATAGTGACAATGTAGAGAGTTAGACACTTTTAACTCTTCTTCACCTGCCTTATCCCATACTCTTTCTTTAGGCTGAGAAGGATGGAACTCTGGAAGCACCTATTTCTTGTCATTGGCTCAGCCTCAGAGGCCTGTGTTTGTTCAGGTGGGCACCATCCTCTGATCCTCTCCTCAGGCTGTTCAGCAAGCAAAAAGCATGAACTGGCTTATGCTCTCCAGAGTTTCAATATGGTACCTCAAGGCCTGTGACAGCTGAGAGTTTCAGCTCTGAATCTCTGCTCCCATTTTATCCTTTTTCTCCTGGGATAGGCTCAATCTGTGCCCATGCCTCATTTGCACTCAGGTGTAATCAGGCACTTCTCATACTCTGAGACTGTGGGTAGAAGTTAGTGACTACAAAAATAAGACAAATGTAACATCTCAGGGGCAGCTTAGGATGAGACCAAGAAAATTCTGCAGAATGAGGAGGAGTGACAGACAGTTGGGTTGGAAAGTATTTCCTTGCATTCAGGAGCTGGCTAAATTTTACCTAGCTGGTACAGTGTGGAAGAAGGAAGGGCATTTTTTTTCCACATAAAATCACTCAATAAAATATTGCTGCTTTAATTTAGGGCCATTTCCCACCTCTCTTTACTTGTTTATTTTTTTGGAAGCTAGTGAAAGTGGAACAGCTCAACCTGAGATATATCCTGGATGATCAGTCAGTCATATTCACTTTCTTGGAAGAACTTTCTATCTTGATCACAAATTAAAAGGACTCGTTTGGGTCCAGCATGTCACAGATGAACTTAAGAGAGTTAATTTGGGATCAATTTCTGTTTTGTTCTGAGTAAGTTGCCTTCTTTTTCTCTTGCTTTCCCTCTTTTAAATGGTTCATTTATAAGTGCCCGCAGACAGAGTTTGCTTTGCCTTCTTTGTCTGGGCAGAGACCCTGGCCATGGTGTCCTGATGGTGTTGGGTAGAGCAGGTACTCAAGTGCTTGCTGGCCTCAGGTGAAACACAAGCTTGCAGGCACCTAACATCTTGCTGGCCACCCTGGTTGTTTCCAGCCCACTGTGGATGTCATGCTGATGAGCACGATGGAGTAGAGAGCGGTCACTATCTTAAGACAGTGTTAGGATCTGGTAGAAAATTCAGAGATACCAAGCAAGAGGGGAATAGACCTGAGAGGCATCCTCCACTTCACCTTGGAGCTTAAAAGAAAAGGGAAAGAACATTTCTGCTTCTCGTATTTTTTAACTCCTAGCTCCTTGAAAAAAGAAATGAGGTGCGGGCTCTGGCATACACTGCAAAATATGGTTGCTTCTGTAATGACCGCTCTCATCTCACAGCTGCGTACCATAACTGCTTTGCCAAGGTGCTGGCAAGCGGAGTACTGTACTTTCAGGAACACGTCTAGTGGCTGCAAAAGAACATTTGAGGGCAAAGTCTGGGGAATAAAACTACATGAGTGTTAGATGAGCGAATATGATAAATGATAATGTGCCATTACTCTTTTTTTTTTTTTTCCTTCATCTGAAATGTCAGAACTATGACCCACAAGTCCAGGAGCAGTCTCTCAGGATTTTTATTCCTGCTGTTCCTGTGCTATCTATGGAGACCATCAATCTGTAATTGAGGTATTATTCACTTCAGTAATATGTACTGTTGAACCTGACTCTGTTAGTACCCAGCACCTGAGCAGTACAAGTTGAGCTGCATAGTCAGCAGCAGAGGGAACTCTAATAACAGCCTACAAAGGATGCATAAACTCTGCAACAACAGCTTTACCGTAGATGGGCAAGAAAACAGTATGTTGATGTAATTTTCAGAAGCTTTCAGCATCCAGGTTTGAAATAAAAAATAAGAAAATTATATTTTTTTAGAAACAATTACAGTTTTATGTAGGTCAGCTGATGCATTTTGCTCTTATCTTTGAGGTCTGACTTAATTTAACCCATCCAGCTTTTTTTATAGACAAAGATAACGCTTGCACATCACTTTCTGTTACTAAATGCTGTATAAATACAAACTGGTGTTTAGTTAGCTCATGGTGAATAATTCATTAGATGAATAGCATCTAGGATTTGATTTTTCTTCTTTTCCTGTTCCTGCACTATGCACATTTTTTTTCTTGTTTTGTTTGCTGGTGAATAGTTTCTGTAAATGATCCTTAATCTGCATCATTCTCTTATCAGTTTGCTAGGAATATGGAAAATTTCAAGTAAATGCTGCTTTTAGATGGACAGAGGTCACACATTGCTAGGCCATGCCCCTGTGACACGCATGCAACTTTCTTTGTTTGTTCCAGTGATCTTGTCTCTGACGTTGCTTGTGAACAGGTGGGGAAGAAAATAAGGTGAATTCACTTGGTTGTTCTTACTATGAATATACAATGCACTTTAGGACTCCAATAGAATGCATGGATTCGCAAAACTGGACATCAAAGAGGTGCTGGAGAGTGTCCAAAGAAGGGCAACAAAGCTGGTGAAGGGTCTAGAGAACAGGTCTTATGAGAAGAGGCTGAGGGAACTGAGGTTGTTTAGCCTGGAGAAGAGGAGGCTCAGGGGGGACCTTATCACTCTCTACAACTACCTGAAGGGAAGTTATAGACAGGAGGGTGTTATTCTCTTCTCCCAAGCAACAAATGATAAGGCAAGAGGAAATCACCTCAAGTTGTNTGGGGCATCTGGCTGCTGGCCAAGGTTAACCCACCACTGAGGGGCACAAAGTCCCTGGACAAAGCTGAAGTCAACCATGAGTGTCAGCAAGGAGCCAAATGAGGCAGTCAATAAAGAAACAAGGAGAACAGGGAAGCATCTTTGTTTCCCTCTCCTCTGTGGGTCAGTCTCCTCTGTGACTGCTTAGCTGTCAGGATGCTTATGGAGCCTGTCCCAGCTGCACTTCATACTAGTTCTATGTGTTTGTCACAACCAGAAATACAAAAAATGTCCTTGGAATGGGGACTTAAACACAGGATTCTCCCATGAAAACCATGAGCTGGAAAGGCAGCCTCGTTTCTACTTCCTTTTCTGGCCCAGTGCATCTTTTAATTTATTCATGCCAGAAGGAACAGCAGGCTTCAGAGAGCTCAGATGCTCCCTTCGTCTGTGTTTTGGGTATTGTCCTAGAGCTCAGGAAAGGTGGCTCTGATGCAGTTCGTCAAGACTCCCCTTGCTGGGTGGATGTTAACAGCAGAGCTTCCCCGCTGTCATCTGGAGGGAAGGGAATTGCTTTTCCTTCTGCAAAGACTGTTCCGGTAAATGCGTCTTTGAATTCAACTGCCTTGGCCAGGCATATAGAAGACAGCCAAGCTTTTGGACCTTGATGGGGCATCAGCATAAGCTCTATAAAGACTGTGTCACCTTTGGCCACGGTCAGAAGCAGGACTTGGAGTGAGAAGGAGATCTGAATGTTGAAAATTAAGGCAACTCTCAACATGAAGCACTGGATGAGCAGCAGTTTTGAGCATTGCTGAATCTTCCTATGTCCCACTTTAAGTGCTTAGCTTCCTTTTTAGATCTGAGCAGAATTAATTTATTCAAGGTCACACAAGGAAAAAGGAACTGACTCTTTATATACTGAGCTGCAGCCTGATTGCTTACGCATGAGGCTACTCCTAGAGTATCTGTGGAATACTTTTGATGTTGTTGCTGCAGCTCCTTTCCCAAGCAAGAAGAAGCAAGGAGTCAGAATGGACTGAAGCCAGTGGCAGGAGCACACACAGAGAAACTACAATTTTTGGTAGGGAAAGGAAGAGGAGAAAAGAAGTTATGTAGCTGAGATCAGTACTCTCTTGGAGGCAGAAATGTGCAAAAGGTAACTGTCTCCCTCAGTTAAAAGCAAGAACCATGCAGCATCAGTGCCCCTGGCACCATGAAGCTGAGAAAAGACAAAGGAGACAGAGAGGGATGGGTACAACACCCCAAATACTAAAAAGTTCAAGATCAGCAGACACAGACTCAGCACTGGATCAGAAAAGTGTCAGGAAACATCTACACATTCATATACTTGTCTGCAGAGAAATTTAAAACCAATGATCATCACTGGGGGGAGGGGGAGGGTGCATGGGAGGAATGGGGAAGGAGTATGTAAAGATATCTATACAAACAAAAATAGGGTTTTCTGTTGGAAAATTCAGTCAGGATGATAGTTTTCTGAACTCTGCCTATGAAACTCCTGATCAATTGATTCAGACCAATTACCAGTGTGCTGGGAGGAGGTAGGTGACGGTCGGAAGGAACGAAACAGCCCCACTTTCATTGCAGTTTGTGGCAAGATTAGAAGCGGCTTCTTAGGAGCCTGAGAGAGATTCCACTGACACATTGCAGCTTATAAACAAGGAAGATTTCACTTCCTATCACTGATTGACTAATTATACCTGCATAGTTCAAATGAAGATGTTCTGAGACTTCCTTTCTCAGGCAGAGCAGAAATGCAAGCCTCTATTACTTGATCTCTTCTCTTACATTTACATTTGGTATTCATGAAAAGGAGCAGCGAGTAGAGCCAGAATCAGAAGAGGCAAATGCTTGGCCAGGTCTGCCCATGCAGCCCTACCCTGGCATTTCAGCCTTGCTGTGCACAGGCACATGCTGATATGACCTGTCCTCAGCTCCCACGCAGCTGAATTGTACTCTAGGTCAGGTGCAGCATTTTCAGTTCAAAGCAAGCTACAGTTAGTCCCATAGTAACTGTAAGCACCTTGTGTCATGTTATTTGGAAATGTGGAAAGCCAGGAATGCTGAACTTGTCATTGGGAAAGTTTTTTGTCTTGTTAAAGAAACATCCTTAAACCGCAGCCATGTGCTGTCTGCATCCTGTCTTCCAAAATACAGACCCTCTGCTATGCCAAGGTCCAGACTCTTCTGAGTACAAAATATAAAATACAGTGATTCACTGTGCATGTTTTTGTGCATCAGAAGCTTCAACAAAGCTCAGACGCACCCACTGCCAGGGCCAACATATTCTGGTTTTGACTTCCCTTTGGGAGAATTGTAACCCATGCAACATTTGCTCGAATCATGCGGTGTATGTTGGTATCCAAAACTGCTCCAAAGGAAAGCTACTATATTAAACTGTGAGTCCTGCAAAGGTCCTTTCCATCCACCTTTCTAGGAAGACTCACAACCAGTTTCTTTCCCTCTGCTCTCTCCTTGTCACCTGCCTCCTGGGAGTCTTACAATAGCAGCCTCGTTATTCTCATAACAGTACAGGCAAATATTATTTGTGGAGTGAGTCACTTTGGTTCATGTGCTGATTGCTATCTTATCGCAGGCTCCAGTCAGAGACATTTTAATGATGCTCGAACAGCTGAGTTATTAAAACAAACCCAGAGGCAGCCAAGTGTAAAGGAGCTGGAGTCAGCTAAAGAGACAGGTCTGGAGCACTACCCTCCTCCTTCCAGTGCCGGTGTGCAGTGTGGCTGTGGATGCTGCCCTGCAAGAACAGGCTAATACCTGCAGAATCTAGGAAGGGGAAAGAGCTCTTTGAAGACCAGGGAATGCTGCTCATGGTCTCAACATCAAATTGTATTTAGACTGTCACTACAGTCTTGTTCCACAGCTTGTCCCCCTTGACTGCTGTAGTAGTATGAGTGTAAAAAGTAAAAATACCATTCTGCCACAAAGGCATACATGTCCACGTTGCAGCAAGTCACTGCACTTACAAGGGCTTGTGACAGAGAGGCGCGATTGCCTGTTATTACTCTGGATAAAAACAGCAAGGTCATATTATGGCTAAGCTAAGGTCCTCCTCTGTTTTTCCCCACAAGAATGAATTTTACTCTGGAAGTACTAAATTTGTCTATGCAAGAAGACAAGTGGTGTAGTCCATCGTAGTGCTCACATGCTCCCTGCTACCCCTGCAGCTGAAGGAAGAAGAGTGAGGACATTCCCAGATTTAGGGAAGTCTTGCACTGCCAGTATAACTGTTATTTGTGGAAGGGACAAGTCAGTGTTCTTGGTTATCCATTTGTAGGTGTCACAGATAGTGTACTTCCTACACAAAACAGGAAAGCTCAATGTTTTTGTCCCATAAAGGCACCGAAGTTTTGATTTGATCTAGCAAAACCCAAAGCTTCTTCTGCTCTGATGGGAGATCACAATACTCCTCTGAGATGGTGACACTCCCTAAGAATGAGAAAATGAATTTGTTCTCTGTTGTGGTCTAACCCCAGCCAGCATCTATGCAACATACAACCCGATTCCTGAGATCGAGTCCTGAGCAAATGTTAATACCACATCTGTCTTTGTAGTGGATGCGCAAAAGTTTGTGCTGCATGATTCACATGAAAGAGGAGAGATGTTAGGAGTGAGATGGCCACTTTCCGCTTCATACAGGACTTTGAAAATTGCAGGAACTGACCTAAATAGGATCTGTGGATCTACGGGGGAAAAGTCCATCTTTCCTCCTTTAAGAAAAGACACAGTGCTCAGCCTGCAAAATCTTCTCACTTGCACTTCAAGTTTAAGTCCCTTTGTATGTCACAGAGGAAATTATTTCTCTTTATAATCTTCTTGCTGGCCTATAGGCAATTGAACAGCAGATCCACACAGTAAACCCTTCAAAAGGAATTACAAGGATTACACATCTCATATTCACCTCGTTTCACCCTTTGCAGATGTTGAATGCGAGGCATCAGTTTCTTCCTGATCCACACAACCCAGATATGTGGAGTTTTCTGCCAAGACACCTTCCTTCTGTTCCTTCCTTGCTTAGCAACTGGTTTAGGAGATAACTAACTGAATGCAAAAAGTTATAGAAAAGTTAGCTTGAGTAGCAGGCGTCCCTTTTTTGGAGGGAAAACTGAGATTTAGAAGAAAGAAGAGAAGGAAAGTGGGAAATAGAGATGGGTCTCAGAAGACTTGGCTGGTGAGAGAAGATCATGGCCTGATCAATAAACTAGTATAGATTATTTTTAGCATTTTCTGAAATGGGCCAAAAGCCAGATAAACATGAATCTCTCCAATCATTGCCAACAAACCTGGAGTGAAGGACAGAATGTGACCACATTCTACAGCTACTGAATGGCTGCAGATACAAGGGAAAGCAGTGAATTTAATTAATGAAGGCACTTCTTGGAGGTAAACTAAAAATGCATTTATTTTAGAAAAAGGAAAGGTGTTTGCTGAATGTGCTAAGCCAGCACTACTAGAAAATTTGTTAGTGCAGCTACCTAGTGGATAACAAAGCCTATATTCTTTCCTTAGAAACTGGAGAACGTACAGCAGGGCTAAAGTTGGAAAATCTTTACCTGCATAAGAAAGCACAGGCAATAAAGAACCTTTTCAAAGCAGAAGCTTTCCTCTAAAGCAGCTTCCAGGAAATATATACACATTATTGTGACAGACTGAGAGAGTTGGGGTTATTCAGTCTGGAGAAGAGAAGCCTCCGAGGAGACCTTATTGTGACCTTCCAGTATCTTAAGGGGGCCTACAAGAAAGCTGGGGAGGGACTTTTCATGTTGTTGGGTAGTGGTAGGACTAGGGGGAATGGAGCAAAACTAGAGCTGGGTAGATTCAGGTTGGATGTTAGGAAGAAGTTCTGCACCATGAGGGTGGTGAGACCCTGGCACAGGTTGCCCAGGGAGGTTGTGGAAGCCCCATCCCTGGAAGTTTTTAAGGCCAGGCTGGATGGGGCTCTGAGCAACCTGACCTAGTGGGAGGTGTCCCTGCCCATGGCAGGGAAGTTGGAACGAGATGATCTTTGAGGTCCCTTCCAACCCTGACAATTCTATGATTCGATGATTCTTGAAAAGTTCAGCAAATGCAACTGGAATTTTATCGCTGAGGGGCAACGTCCATTCCAGAGTTTGCACTGGTGCAGGAAGGCTTGCTGCTTTGAGACCTACTGAAAAGTCACAGCTTAGATGAAGTCAGTGAAGATGTGACCTTTTATAAGAGCTAAACATGCCTGCTCCTGTGCCAAGGAGTACCAAAGGTACATTCAATTACTATAGTGGTGGTGTAATGCAAGCGGACAGAGCCTCCTAAAGATGCAGAAGGTCACATTTCTACTACAGAAGGACATAGGGTTTCCTGATTTGATGGCATGTAACTCTGCTGAATTGCTGAGATGATGGGAAGCCAGATTTATGAGCCAACTGGCAGCAGTTCACTAGTGTGACCAGGCTGCTTTCAGGACCTGATCTGCCATATGCTGCATTGTGCAGGCAGCTCCTCAGATGGATGTGTTTCAGGAATCCCTGCCTCCCTGATCTGAGAGGTTTTCAAGCTTATGTACGGCTCTAAAGGGACTTTGGAAACACATACCGGAGCTGGCAGTTGGTCATTTTCCCCAGCATAAGCAGAGCAGCACAGGGCTTTGCCTCAGCTGAATGCTGGGTCTTTATTAACTCTGAGTATTGCAGCACATGATGAACTCAGGTCAGCTTCCACAGTGGTGAGCTGATTCTTGAGCTTGTCTCGCGTTAGCCAGTTTATAGGGTCTGCCATTACCAGAGTGACTGCATTCACCGTAAGTGATATCTGTATCACTTAGGAAGATAGTATAGGAAGTCAAGAAAATATAGGCTTCCCAGAGTACGACTCTTCTGAAATATAGATTTAGCCTACACAGTGGTTTAGAAGCTTTTGGAAATGTTTTCTGATGAGGATTTTTACCATGGAAAGAGAGTAAGAGTGTTTCTTTCTATTCTGTTTTGCTTTGTCTCATTTCCTTTTTTTAATCTTTTTTTTAAATTTCTTTTTCCCTTTTCTTCTCTTTTCTGTAGTGTCAGCCTGTCTCCATATTCTGGCCACGAAAAGCTTGGTTGCACTTTACCTTCTGTGTTTGCAGAGAATAGCTAAGCCTTTACTTCCATCCTGACAAATAGAGATCATAGCCTCTAGGCCTTCAATTTGGTATGGTACTATCAATGTCTTATTCATACAGCTACTATTCCAATGGCTGATATTTGGGGAACAAACTGAGGAAGGAATAAAAACTCAAGGCCTGATCCTGTTTGCTTTCAATGTAATTTCCTGAGATTAAAGAGTGACCCTTCCTAGGAACAGCTGGGGTACAATCATGCCACTAACGCCAAGAACTTCATACCTCCTACTGTGGTGCATGAAATTCTTCAAAGTGAGTCAACAGAGTTGCATCATAACAGAGATCTCTGTAGGCAGAAAACAGAGAAGCGATAGTGATATGATTCCTTGCATGTCACAGAGCTTTAAGGCCTGATCATTTTAAAATTGACTTGTGGAGATTCCTCATACTGTGGCATAATCCTGCCATATGGAGCTGAGATGGAACTTGACACCACACTAGCAAATGGTCCAAATTCAGAAGATAACAATTTTTTTAGAAGCATTTTCTTTTCTCATTTACTAGCTTGATGTGTTTCTATATTGATCAGAGGGACTTCAAAGCTCTAGCCAGCTGAGAGTTCTGCCTTCAGATGAGTGGATCGCTAGATTAGTAGTTAACAAGTATGTGGTTTTCAAAGTGAAAGCTCAACAAAAGGCTGGATTTTCATATACTTCTGTGATTTTAATAAAATAAGTTTACAGCGTAATGTTAGGAGCTGCGATGCTGCCTGTGTTGCTCATGCTCAGTGAAGTGCAAAGCTAAGAATTCATCCCTTGTGCCCATTACAGATCCTCAAGGAGTTTTATTTTTCTGTATTAGAGGGAATACTGGAAGCAGAGCATAACTGCCCAAAAGGCAAGCTATCTGGGAAACAAGGCTGCGTACGTTTCTTTCACTGTATCATGCTCATTTTAACATCTCTAAACTTCGAGTTGTGACCCAGACTTATCTATAATCAGCAATAAGCAAGAATTCATATTTCATCGTGCGCTTGTCTACCTGGATCCTTAATTGTACCATTCACTGAGCACAGAACAGCTCAGGGAATCCAGGCAAATGTTGCTGAAAGACAATTTATACCTGTCGAAACTGGCATTTGATTAGGAAGCACAGCAAAGGGCTGACTTCTGTGGTCCCGTAATCATGCTCCCAGTTTATGCCAGTCTATTTCTCTCCTTCATTTTATCCCTACCTTCAATGGTATGCCCTTTAAATGAAAGAGGTGGTGTGAGCGTTACAGTTCTGATGACTGAGGCCTCATGCAACTATGTGAATACCAGGAAAGCCCCTATATATCTGTGGAGAAAAAGTCCTTTTCATCCAGTGCAAAGAGACAGAAACAGGGTCCATGGTTTGAGCCAACTGCCTACACATCTCTTTTGGGAGTATTTGGAGTGTGTCCTTCACCCTGACAGGAATAGGTTCCATGAGGAAACTGTGGTTTCTAATCCAGAACAGGCTTTTATCACTACAACGAGTCACCAGTCTCTGCTGGAAGCATGTCATGCAGAACCAATCTGTGAGGAGTATCAGTGACAAAGGGAAAACGAAATGAAGAGGCACATCCACATGGTGCTTTCCTTGACAATCTCTACACTCCATGCTGAAGGTAACCATCACCAAGGTGAGATTAAAGGCACTTGACAGCTGATGTCCTGTTTGGACTTTAAAGTCATTGCACTTCTTGCATCTTCAGCATTGTTATTTTACCCTTTAATGTCCATTTCATTTAATGCAGTGACTTTGTACCTGAATGTACCACCATTCATCTGCAGAACAAGAACAAGGAGCTTCTCTCCTCTGTACTCTTGAGCAAGGAAGGAGAGATGAGAGACTTTGTGATCACTAAACATCCTTTTGTGTAGATAGATACAAGTAAATAGAGACCTACGATTAAGGAACAATAGGAAAGTTGCAAAGTCAAGCTCTGAGAAATGAGAAAATGTTGGCATCAGAAATACTTATGCAATCTTAGTTTGCCCTGCTTTTGAATATACAGTATAAAGTCATTAATTGCACAGGCATGTCTTGTTTTGTTTCCAAGATCCTGTTTCAGTCAGTGTGCAGGGCAGCCAGGGTTTTCTTGCTGAGCTACTGCTCAATATCCTGCCTTCCCCTTGTGGCTCAGTGGATAAGATTAGCCTTTCAGTTTCCGTGTACTGGTCAAGTCGGAACAGAGAATGGACTACTTCTCTCTCTTCAAGGGTTCTCACCACTCTCATAGTTCAGTGTTTCAAAAATGGTTAACGTGTATACTGGTAAAGTGAGACACTACATTTGTGTACAGTGACAAAATTTAACTCTGACAGTCAGTGTCCGTGCCTCAAATGTAAAACTATGCACTTAACACATTTGGAGGTGAAATGGATTCCGAAATACAACTTGTACAATAACNTCCACCCTCTGAATCTGAGGTAACTTGATTAAGGTAATCGTTTGGCTCCCAGAGAATAAGTTAGCCATCCACAAGTCCTCTCTCTGTTAGACATTTTACGACAATGAATGCCCATTTGCAGGCACCAGCCTTCCAGTTTACTATAGGAAAAATGTTGAAATTAGATGAGATGTATAATGTTCAGATAGCTGAAATTTGGGGAGAGAAATCTCTCCTAAGGGCCCGATGGAGCCTGCTTCAGTGTTAATGTTTTCCATTCAAAAAGACTAGGACATGCTTCATCTAATAGTTTCACCGCATTCAACCTTTACTTGTATAACATCCAGCCTTTACTGAGATGGGAGGAATGAATCAGCCTTACCAGAACCTGAAACTTTCTATTATGCATCAGCATAGTACAAGTCCCAAAGCACTTTTTACTGGATGTCCAAACGTCATTAACTGTATTGATGAGGGGGAAAAAGAAAGGTGAAAATTTATGCACGCTGATGCTGCAGCTACTTTAGTTTGATGTTAACCCCATCAGACTGTTATTGTCCTGTATAACTAGAAAAATTAAATATACAGTTACATGCATATCTGCTTGCATTCTGCTTTCAGCAACAAGGAAAGAATGAGTCCCTTTTACCCTTCACCTCCAGCTTCCTTTCATACACACATACTCATGGTGCACACATTTTTTACCCTTCAGGCTGACAATGAGAATACTGAAGCTCAAGAGAAAAGCACCTGGAGGATAACGCAAATCTTCACACAAAGAATAGCCTATGTTGTGTCTGACAGTCTCTTCTTTTTCTATATCAAGACAGATGAAAATGGTGTAGCATAAAAGTTGGGAACTGAAAATGAAAGCAAGAAGACAGAGAAGAAGAAGAATAGTCCAAATGAAAAAAAAAATTATTGATAAAATAATGTAATATTACAGTGTTCATAGAAATGAGCTCTTGGAACAGAAATTATTAATGGCTTCAGAGCTGCATAATTTTAATGTGTGAAAATAGAGCTGCCTTGAAAAGAAATCTAAAGCCAATTTATATATCCAAAGTCTGTGTAAGGGAGAGCATATTTTAATCCCAGATTGGGTGGTCGTAACTCTCCAAGATTAGTGAACTCTGGCGGAGTTGGAAGGCATCAACAGTGAACTTAAAAGGGCTGCTGTCAAGTGCTTTGTATAGATTTTAATTTCTTTTTCTTGCCTCTGACTATCTATAATAGCCCTTCTGAAGTTCAAGAAAGTACCACTTCCCTGCTGGGATTATCCTCAACCATGTAGCACACACAGCTGACCCCATTGCCCTTATCCTTACCATGACTCATTCATCACATCAGAAAGTCTGGAATGTTTCTCAGTTTATGTTCCTTCATTCTGAATCCGGATTATTACTGAAGATGTCAGCAGAGGCAGAGTAAGAGGCAGAAAAAGCCCTACAGAGCTGAACATCCCCAAAAGAGAAAGCAACAAAGAGCAGGACCTGCTCTCAGCTGAGTTCATTGCACATTCAGAAAACTCTACTGCATTATGGATTCTGTCATAGACTTTGTACACTCTTGATCACCTAAGCTCTTGGTGTCTCTACTTCCTCCTATAAAATAGAATTGTCCTAAATAATAATGATGATAATTTATAACAGTACTGGAGTTTGAATAGAGCAATAGTTTTCTACTATTGTAACTGGGGACTCACTGAAGAGATGGCTGACAACCCTCTGCATAGAGAAGGGTGCAAATAGCAGGCACTAGAGCCATTTGAATGCCACCACCAGCAGTTATCTGTTGGTTTGGGTTTTTTTTTAACTTCCTAAAGGAATTGATACAGGTTGCATGCGCAAACAGCAATAAGGTAGAGTTTTAATCATATATTCACTCACAGAACACAGGCTTGAAGTTTCTGTACTCTTGCACCTGGGGAAAATGAAGTATTTGTATTGGATAACTAAGGCTTACATTTCTGCAACTGGGGAATAGAAATGCTACCACTAATCATGGTGTAACTTTATGGCTCTCCTGTGAATAGCGAGCTGCCGATAAAAGTAGTCTTGCTAAAATGTCATCAAATAATTTTGAATAGCAAACTGTTCTGAAGCAATCTTTATCTGCTAGTGGCTGTCTCTACAAAGCACAGAGAGAAGACCATCAGGCAAATTATTTATTAGCAATTATTCAGCCAGATTTACTAAGAAAAGATCTCAGACATTGGAGCTCAGCATTAAGAGACTTCATTCTATGATTTAATTTCTCTCTGTGTACTGTCACTTCTTGCACCTTTATCTCACCTCTGAAATCCTTAACTACAGGTTTTGGTTAAAAATGTTTGCTTTCAAGTAATCAGTAGTTGCATCTGTACAGGCCATAAAGTCCTCAAAGTAGTCTTTGTCTGCAGCAGATGAGGCATGTATCCTAAGAAAGCATTTAGATCTCCTGCAGCTGACACTGACACCTCAGTTACAGAGCCATATTTCTTCCTTAGAAACTGAAAATAAAACCAGAAGAGAGAGAAAAACCCACTCCTGGATCTTCTCCCACTCTTTTTCTCCAACTAACATATGGATCATGATACTCTGCATGCAGAGAACTGTTTATTAAAACAATATGACCTAACACAGCTTCATCTTATAGAAGATTCCTCCTTCTTGCCCAGATCCTCCTCCGTTGAAATATTGGCAGAATTAAAGGCATAAATGGTACTGGGATGGAGAGAACAATCAAGAGGTTGTAGTAAAGAACAAAAGGGAAATTGCCATCCAGGGTTTGCAATGAGAGGAGAGTATCAAGGAAGTTAAGAGAAATAGCAAGGCTATTCTCTCACTGTCTTCTTAGAGACATGCAAACAGTGCTCATGGGCACAGGGAGTCAAGAGCAGAGGGTAGGAGTTGTGAAAACAAAGCTTTAGGCACTAGGGGTGGATTTGTCATCTGCACTGTATTGCACCTGCCCCTTAACGAACAAGATGAGGCAGGACGCTCACAACAAAAAACTACTGCTGCTCTAAAGGTTTCCAGGACACTCTGGTAGTTTCTTCCTTCCTCCTGGACTTACAGACTACCTGGGGCACTGAGCATGAATATGCAGGGAAAGAGAAGGCACTGGTCGGCATGTGCTTGGTTGCTCATTAGAGGCAGCCTGACACTGCAGTGAGTGCCAGCTTCCTGCTGTACTGCATCCGTGTGCTTGTTAGCATTTCATTTTGGAGCCTGAGAGCACTTCAGAGGCTCCTTGTTTGAGCAATGAGGACCATAAATGATACACATCAAAACAAGAAGTGGACAGAGGCAATCATCTGCCTCTGGTGATTGGACTTCCTTGTCACCTGGATGAGTTCTTGCAGCCTGTTAGTTCCCAGGACTAAGTTGATATTGTAGCTGTTAATTAC
Source organism: Todus mexicanus (assembly GCA_013389965.1). Lineage (NCBI taxonomy): Eukaryota > Metazoa > Chordata > Aves > Coraciiformes > Todidae > Todus > Todus mexicanus. Next base: position 17,137 of record WEIS01041603.1, read on the forward strand.
TGTAAGGAATTTACTGCTGACAAACTAAATGCTCTCCTGTAGGGACATTGGAGATACAGCTGATTTAAGGCATGGCTGCTGATTGTCACTCCTGGGGGCAACAGGTTTCTGCTTCATTTCCAGATTGTGGCAGGCTGTGTGTGATTGAGTAGTCTGACTGCTTCCAAGCTGAGCATTTGTAGCAATCCATGGGTTGTCTACTCTAAGCTGAAGACGCTGATATGAGTGCAATTGTGATGGTACCTAAATAAAGCCATCAGGTGGAAAAAAAAGACTGTCACTGGTGAGTTTTACGTGCACTTACAAAGACTTTAAACTTCTCTGGTAAAGCGGGACTGTGTTCAGAGATGTGTTAAAACCTAGTGCATCTGCTGCAAATATGATTTTTCTGTTAAAGCCAAACCATTGCAACTGCTAATCCAGTACATCTAGTAGAGCTGTTGGAGGGTCAGAGGATTCTGTGCTATTTGAACGGTACTCTTTGTACAACTTGGAGAGCTCTTGCTGGCAAAACTGTTCAAGGGTTTGCAGTCAAAAGTCCTATAACATTCATAAAATTAATAGCTGAAATAAAAGAAAAGCTAACACTTTGCCAAGTTTCTGTGCTCCGTATCCCCTGAGTTGTGCAATACCCACTGTCAGCTTTCACTGGGACAGTCTAAGCCAACACGTCCGTGGGTACTGTAAACTGTCAGCAGAAATGGAAGCCTGAACATACAGCACCGAAAATGACTTATTTCTTTCTGAGCTAAGAGCACTGCATGACTAAGTCATAGGCCCTTGTGTCTGTGGGGACAGCTGTGACTCAGCTGGGAATGTCTCCATTAGAGGTTCTCTGCTTGGTGCCCTGCTTACACATCGTATGGGAAAGTCCTTGCCCTGGGGAAGTTCAGTCCTGCCATTAGGAAAGTAAAAACTGCTGCTTTGCCAGTGCTGTTCTTTGACTGACAACATGGCACAATTAGAAATTATCTGTATCTGCATACTGATGTCCATGAAGTCCTTATGTTAAATCCATTAGAGCTGCACCATAAATATTCTGCAGCACCTTTCAAGAGAGGATTATTTTAGCCATGGCAGGGTTCTCCTAAGGCTTTCCTTTTCTCTCTTTTTCTTAAGCTCTCGGCTGGGCTCTGAGTTTACCACAGAAGGCTTGCAATCTGCAGCTGTCACAATAACTTTTGCATTGTCTGCAAATACCCATCTCCTTCATATCCCTCCTGGCAGCCAACTGCCTGCTGTGTATGCTTTAAGGATATTTCTATGTTTTCCTCCTGCTCTGCTTAGCAAACATGTTTGTCCTGACCCATACTAACAATTGCTGTGCTGAATAGATATAATGAAAGACATGGAGAGAAAGACATTCAGTTCTTCTTTGGGAAACCTGTGGCTTAACTGCTCATTGATTGTATTTCCAGGTCATTATTGGTAGCTATCAAAGTACAGGAAGAAAATGCAAAAGGCTACCTGTGTTATACCCTCCACGAGTCTTCCTCAGACAACACAGCCAAGGCTGGCTGGGAGGGCACAGGAAAGGGGTGCGATTCAGTGTCTATCTGCAGGCAGCAGAGCTGCCAGCCAGAGCACAGCAGTGTAGCAAAGTTGGGTCTCCCTGGACCTCTGCGCCTTGCAGGTGGCTGGACATCCTGCTAGGTAGGTCACCTCCACCTCTCAGTACTCCCCACAGAGAGCTGCATGCCTGTTAGAATCAACAAAGTGTGTGCTCTTGGGAAGACTTGTTTTCCCCACAGCTTTCCTCCTGAGCATCTCAGATTCTTCTCCCTCATGCCCCCAGCAACACATGTTAAGAGCAAAGAGAAAAAGGAAAAGAGCAGCATGCAGGATGTTCTAGGCTGAAGGAAGTCAGGACAAAGGCAAAACACAGCGGAGAGTCCAGCAGGGGTGGATGACGGAATAAAGGCACATTGGCAGAAGAAAGTAGAAGTGCATTGCAACAGAGTTTTTTAAGGAAGGAAGAATGTGTGAAGGATACCTGAGCATGAAGGGTTCTGTAGAGAGGAAGGGAGCTGTATGTGCTTGAAGGACATGCATGGATGAAAGCAGGGGGTGAGAGGTGTAAGGAGGAGTGGAGATGGAAAGGGAAGTAGGTAGGAGGTTGGTGTCGCATGCAAAGGGTGAGTGTTGGAATTTCCTGTGGAGCTGGGGTGGGCTGGAGCTGAGATGAGACAGGCCGTGGCAAGCAGAGAATTAATACGTAAGGGCTGTCTGTGTGTGTGTATCCTACATATAATAACAGAATGTGCCTTGAAATGCTGTGGAATTCTCTCTACCTTCTGTGAGAAAAGAAAGGTCTAGGGAAATTAAAATAAAAATAATAAAGCAACCCTCCCACATACAAAATTAACCTAGCAGTGGGATTAGGTTGTTCTTGTGGGTTTGACAGAGCTTGAAAGAAAAGATGGGCTCAATAATGTTATTATCAGCCCATGCTGAAACCTGCTGCAGATGGCATTGCAGGTTGAGCCAAGAGGGCTGATGCACAGCTATGAGCTGCTGGCCCAGGCAGAGGTGAGTGTTACCTGATTCTGCCAGTCCCACTCCCAAAACAGAGCCTGGCCTGGGGTCTGGGCACTGGCTGGATCTCAGTGCAGCACAGGCAATGAGAGGGCACAGAGGAATGTCAATGTGGGCTCCATGCTCTGCTTCTGCAGTCTTGTGAGCCTGTGCTGTCACTCACCTGGCAGAAGACAGGCAAAGCAGCTGCTCTCTGTCAAGAGCTTGAAGTGTTTGTGTTTGAGACCTCCTTGCCTACTCATCTCACAAGAGGACGTGCTGCTTTCTTTGGCCTCCGTCAGCTTTCGGCTTACTTGGAGACTGTTATAAAAAGAAAATTCTTTTAAAAGAGCATTTTTAAAGAAAAGAAAGGCAATATCATGATCACACAGGAACCACGCATTTTGGCATGACTGCCTATACTTGGCATCTACATTTTCACATAGAATGGTTAACTGGAAAACTAACCTGGGATTTAGGACCTCTTTCAGAACTGTTCAGTTCGTTTAGCAGGAGCATAGGGATGGTTCATATGTGCTTGGGAAGCAAGCACATATAAGAATTCACACTGTAACTATGAGGGCAATCAAATATATAAATGGATACATTTCATTGAATGGCCACACTCAAAGGTCTTCTCTGGCCTCCTCACTAGGAGTTAATCTTCTCCGGCAGGACTGGGAAGTGCTTAGAAGAGACAGTATTCTTTCTCCCTTTTTTAACCACATTTTTCTTTTGTCTTTAGAGCTTCTAACCTTGCCTGCTATGAGTCTCTTGCACTGCATCTATTGCCATGCCTTGACTGCATTTTTAGGCTCTGCTGGTCATTTTCTCTCACAGCCTTGCCAACAATTCCTTATTTACTATGCAAACAATTACGCTCCCCTCAAAAGGAGCCAAAACCACCTTCTAAATGTTGAATTCTATCACAACACAGAGATTATTAAGATACAAATATCTTCTTGGTAAAAATGGAGAAGAAAATGTCAGAGGAGCAAAGTTGTGTGCTTGCACCTTAGGTAACTCACACCTATGCTATGGCAACATAAAGGAAAGGAGATAGCAAATGAAGACTTAAAGCAACAGAAACAGTGTTAGGAGTCAGTTGTGATAGATAAAAGGATGAGAATTGTGTGGGGCTACAGTCAGTTTGATGGGGAACCCCCTAGGCAGGGGCTGGCTGCACAAGGCAAATGAATAAGCAAGGGTTCCTCTGCAGCTTCCTGGGCTGGTGTTTCTGAGAGGTTTAGTTTGGAACCAAATCAACCTTCTCTGCCCCCGAGCCTTCGGAAATTGTGGGAAGAAACTCTGCCCATTCACCTATGATAGAAAAAAGGAAGGCAGGTGCTTAATGAGTGTTAATAAATAACGCTTAAATTCCATGGTAACACTTAAGCCATTAGCAAAGACATTTCAACAAAGACAGATGCCTTGTCTGAAACAGAAGAGTTCAAAGATGCATTTCACCTAACTGTAAGGGCTTATCCGAGACATGTCCTTTGGGAGTTTTCTTGCCATAAACTCCCTCAAGAGTCAAAATAAAATAGAAGGCGCTGCAGAGAAAACTCACCACAACTAAAGGCATAGATCATACCATGAGAAGTATGCCTGTCTCCAGTGGCTGCAGACAGAGGGAGTGACCCCATATATCATCTTTACTCAGGTACTGCACATTAGCCAGGATAGGTCCCAGCTGTGTAGGTTCTGTGTCCACCTGGTATTAATCACTTGTGCTTTTTTTGAGTGGCAGTGCACCTTCACAGCATCCTATTGGGCAATACTGTGAATATCATGCTCTTGTCTCCACAAAAACGTCCCAATAGTTTGGTTTGGGTTTTTTTTTTTTTGGGGGGGGGGGGGGTTTTTTTTTTTTTTTTTGGGGGGGGGGGGGGTTTTTTTTTTTTTTTTTGGGGGGGGGGGGGGTTTTTTTTTTTTTTTTTGGGGGGGGGGGGGTTGTTTTTTTTTTTTTGTTTGTTTGTTTTTTTGTTTTTTTTTTAACTCTGTGGGCATGGTCAGCATTAAGTAAAGACAAATACCTCTGCTCTGCCCAGAGTAGGTGCTTGGTGAAAAGTGCACAGCTTCTAAAGACGTTTATCAGAAGAGCTAAGCCAGTATAATGAGAAGCTGCCAGTGTAAACACCAGTAAACAGAGAAAGTAAGTAGCTACCTTGAGACAGTGTTTTATGCTGTCACTCTTTCTGGGATGAGGGTTGTCTGTGTGTTGTCTTTCAGGATAGAGTGGGTCTTAGGTGCTCACTATGACCCTATATGAGATTGCAGATGTGCCGCATGCATTTATTTAGGAAAGACTTTTGGAGATGTTATCACATTCAATTTATTTTGGCAATCAAGATTTGAGGGAACAAAAAACTGCTTGAAGTGATGGTTCTGGTTTCCCAGAGGTAGTATGCTGTCATGTCCAATGCTCCTGTGAGACTTCAGGTGACTTAAATGTGTCACAGGACCCTGCCACTCTTTTCAGAGACTTGTCACTTCAGTGTGGAATGGAAGAGGAGGCAGAAGCTAAAAATATTTAAGATGAATGATACATTGCAGTCTCTTAACTGTCTATGTTTCTAGTGCTTTAACTGTATACAAACTCCTCTTCAAAGATTGAGTTTCCAGCACAGAACAAGGTCCCTCTTATTGCTGTGTTGTTGAAGACTCATTCTCTTTAAGGACCTTTGAAACATGACAAAGTGGAGTGCACTGATGTGTCTTTTCTCTTGGCAAACACAAAGTTTTGGATTTCCTGTCCTTTTCACGTTTTCCAATGTATATTCTGGATGTTGTTTCTCAAGTACTCTAAATCTTAGGGTCTAAAGAATTAAATATCTATGATTTATTTGTCTAGTTTATTAGCCAGATGTCATCTATCTGAGAGATCAAGAATTAAATAGGGTTCATATTCCATCCAGCTTCTTGTGCTTCTAGTCCTTTGTACCCCAGGACCTGGGCTTCTCTGAGATTTGTGTACTCTTGTGCCTGTGATAACAGTAGTCTGCACTTACCGTGTGCTTAATAGCTGTGCTCCTATGTTGTACCCACAGTGCACAAAGACTCTGATAAGCAGTCAGAAAGAAAGATACTTGAGCCAGATGATAGCTCTCATTAATCAGAGTGAGAAAAAAGGAAGTAATTCAGTTTGCTACAAGGAAACTTTCTCACTTGTGAACTTGAACTCTTACTTAATTTTATTGTTTCTATTTTTTCCCTTGTTCCTTTTCCTCTCCTTGCTATCCCTAGACCATATGACTCTACAGAAGATTATTTGAACTCTCTCTTATAAGTAATGCATTCAAATAAAAATTTTCCTGGAGTGGAAAGATGAAAATATATGACTTGTCAAATCATATATTTTATCTATCATCTAAACTGTACAATTCTGTAATATCCTTTTATATTTTATAATGTTATCATGCATTTTAGACACTGTGCCACATATTTCAAATACCTGCTGTCTGTGATGTATTATCCCAGATCAACTCATGCTGTAGCAACTTCTCCATTATTTTTGCCATCTTGTAAGACAATGAAACTTACAGCCCATGGCTATTGCTTGACTTGCCTTGTGTAACATGATGGAAGTCATGGGAATAGACAATTTTTATTTTTTTTTTAGAAAAAGAAACAGGAGGTGGCCTGAATCAGAAAGAGGCAGTGTAGCTGAAATAATGCCATATTCAGTTTCTCAGTTGCCAGGTTTGTCAAAACTGACTTCTTGCAGCTCTTGTGCATCCTGTGCACCATAAAGCAGTTTTACTCTCTTGGGCTGATTCAGCACAATTTTCTGGGAGCTTAATTTGGACCATAAACTCTATTTCCTTCTTCTGTAGGAACAGGTGTGTGGTGTAGGGAGAGATGCTTCTATATAGCAGCTCCAGGACTTGCATTTGTCACAGTTTGGGGCCAGGGCACCCCCCAAATCTGCAACAGAACGCCTTCTCCCCCTCCGCACCCAAAAAGGCAAGAAAGGAAATAAAGGAGAGAGAGTTATCGATTAGGAAAGGAAACTAGAACAGCTTTACTAAAACATGAAAATAATAATAACAGTAATAATAAAAGGTAAATATATACAAATATGTACAAAATCAGTATCGAACCCAACCCCCCAGATGGTAAATCTATCCCCGTCCCCACTGATGCTGTGGAAGGGCCCAGCAGCAGACAGGAAATGGGAGCTGGATTCAGGGATGCGGCCCAGAACCTGGGGCCCAGCCAAGACCTCAGCCGGGGGCTGAGACCAGGGTCGGAGGCCTCAGGGCAAAGCTGAAGCTGCCAAGGCCAAACCAAGCAAGAAAGAGTCCTGAAGCCGAGAGAGCAGCTTGGTCTCACGGAAAACCAAAATGGCGAAAGGGCCAGAAAAAGGGGTGAGAGAGAGAGAGACCCTCGTGATCCCTCAGCTTTATACCAAATGTGACGTATATGGATATGGAATACTCCTGTTGGCTAATTTAGGGTCTCCTGTCCTGATTGCTCCTCCCTGAGGGTACAGCCTTCTCTTTTCTGCACCCTCCGTGTGGTACGCAAAGTCTATCAATGACCTTGAGTCACATACCAATCCTTAGTACTAACTATAAACATGGAGCGTTAACACTATTAGAAGTAGACTGTCTTGTAAACATGCTGCTAACTTCAGACAGACTTAGCTGAAAAGCAAAAGTCATAGAACAGAATTTCTGTTCTAATGCAAACCAGGACAGCATTGAATGCTGGACTCTTGGTTCATGTGAAGCTAGGGCAGTCTGATTTGTACAGTGCAGGATGTGTGGACTGCATTGAAATCATGATCATGTTGGACTGTTGATGATGGAAGCTACTAATTGTACAGGGCACACTGCAAAGTTGATTGGCAGTGGTTTAAGCCAACTCTGTACAAGTGAATGTGATCTGGTAGAGTAGAAGGCAAAGGGAAACAGATGCAAAAAGATATCTTATTGCCTTGCCTGGTGGAAGCCTTATTAAGAGCTGGGGTAACTAACCATCTCCTGGGAATTCATCTCTGTGGCCAGTAAGAAAGGCAGAGCTTTGGTGCTGGATGAGACCCCAGGCAGATGCATGGTGGTTGTACCTGTACTCTGCAGGGTGGCATGAGACTGAAGGTTCCTCATGTCTGTAGCTCTGTTTATAGCTAGACAAATGATAGGGCCAGTCTGGCCTTTTGCATATTCATCAAAGTTCCCTGCTAACTTGAAATATTCGTCTTTCAAGATTAATTGCCACAGGGAGATGTAGACAGCTTGAGACACAATAAACAGCAATTTGGCTCTTTCTCTAGGCAAGACTGAAATGTTTCTAAGGTCCTAAAACTCAATTTAAGTTTCCTTGGTGTTGAAGAAAGTCTCTTCCTAATTTCATCCGGTTTGAAATATCAAGAAGAAAATGCAACATTAGGTGTTTGTGACATATGAAGTTCAAAAAGTACCCAGACTTTGCTGAAAGAAGAAGTTGCTGTAAGATACCTGACCTGAAGAGACATGAATTAACTCCATGGCTTTGGGATACTTTATCAGAGTCCGATTATACCACCAAGATGCTTGTCAATCTCTGATTGAAACCTGGTTATAATAGATACAGCTGACTTTGTTTTCCTATTTACAAACACCATGTAACATGTTGCTGGGTAGACTTTAGTCATGGAGATAGCAGAGACTGTCATTTGCATTTTGTTCTTTTTAGAGAAAAATGGTAGTGGATGGGGACATGTGTTTTCAGGGCCCCACAGCAATGCAGCCCTGGAGATAAAACACCAGGAATGCTGACAGAGCAAGCACAGCTCAAGGGATAACAGGATGAACAGTTTCTGCCAATCTGTTTCCATGTTTCAGACAAATCTTGGCCCATCTCTGAGATACTTTGCAGTGGAATAAACACCTCTTCTACTAGGAAAGACTGAACAAACCACCTGACTGCTTCATGTGAATGGAATGTGAGTGTTAAGAACTTCTAACAATCTTTCAGTTCATCTGGACTATTAAAAAATTCTGTCTCTCTTCCCCACTCCATTGGTCAACTGATGCACCACAGCTGACTCTGGACCCTACTCTTTCCTCTCCAAAGAGGATCTTTTTCCTTTCATTTGACATTTTGCGGACGGCGGCATTCTTTGCAAGCTGCAAGTTCATCCTTGGACTATTATTCAGCCAGCTGAAAAATGAGAATTCAAATTGGAAGTGTTTAGTCGATTTCTAAATGTGTGCCCTGGAGGAAGTTCTCTATGAAATCTGCTGGAAAATAAAACAACAACACAGACATTCCTATATAGTCTCTGTGGGCAGGTGGGCTTTAGACAGCATGAAGATTAAACTGCAACACCTAATGTGATGATGCTTTTTTTTATTATATTCAAAGTAATTTTTTGAACCAGCTCCAGAATTTTACCTTCAAAGAAAATATAGTTTAATGTAAAATGAAAAGAAATGAAGTGAAGTGCACCGAGGGAATAGGAACCAGTACCCATCTACTAGCATAGATTATTCCACGCTGTTTAGGTTGGCTAAGTAAAAGAGCATGTAAATATCTCCATCGACATAAACTCTATGGATATATATTGCACAAAAGAAGAAAAAATGCGCCTGAAGTTTCTGAAATATAAATGAAGCTTTTGGCATGTGAGTAGAATATTAGTACCAAAGGGCAAGGATTAGGATAGCAAAACAGCTCTGCTGTTTCTTTTTCACAGGCGCTCTTCTTGCAACGTCAAATATTAGGTTTTACTAGCTATCTTGTGTGAAGACTAACATTTCCTCATCAGAAATAAGTTGATAGACTTCATAGCTGATGTTTGTAAATCTGCAGACTGAGCATGTCATTATAATAACTTCATTGCAAGACCTGTGACATTTTAAGGAAGGCATAATGAGATCACATTAGTGCTGTTCTACCCATGGGCTCTGAAGCTGGTAGGGTATAGGGGTCTCATGCTGCTGAGAAGTAAATGATACCAATATATGAAATAGCTCATAGGCAACTCGTGTTGCTGCACAGGGAGTCCCACCTATCATGACCAGCTGCTGAAGGAATGCATTGTGTCTGTGTGGGAAGTTTTTGGTAGCAGTGGGGCTACAGGGGTGACTTCTGTGAGTAGCTGCTAGAAGCTTCCCTGATGTCTGATAGTCAAACCAGACAGCTTCAAGACTCTGGGATAACACACTTAAGAAGCAGAAAAAACCCCACCCCAACAACTGTGCAATTGCAGCCAAAGAAAGGGGTGAGAGTATGTGAGAGAAACAAGACACCGAGATCAGTGAAGAAGGAGAGGAAGGAGGTGCTCCAGGTACCAGAGCAGAGATTCCCCTGCAACCCATGGGGAAGATTATGGTGAGGCAGGCTATCCCACTGCAACCCATAGAGGTTAATGGTGGAGCAGATTCCACCTGTAGCCTGTGGAGGAACCCACGCTGGAGCATACTGATACCTGAAGGACACTTTGATCCTGCATGCTCCTGGCAGGACCTGTCGTACTATGGAAAATGAGCCCATGCTGGAGAAGTCTGTTCCTGAAAGACTACACCCTGTGGGAAGGACTCACATTGGAGAAGTTCATGAAGAACTTTTTCTTATGGGAGGGACCCCACACTGGAGCAGGGGAAGAGTGTGCAAAGTCCTCCGTCTAAGGAGGAAGGAGGAGCAGAAAAAGTATGGCATGAACTGAATGCAACCCCTATTTCCCATCTCCCTGTGCTGTTGAAGGGGAGACGGTAAAGAAATCAGGAGGGAAGTTAAGTCCAGGAAGAAGGGAGGAGTGAGGGGAAGGTATTTTTTAAGATTTGGGTTTATTTCTCATTATCCCACTCTGATCTGATTGGTAATAAATAAATTTCCCCAAGTTGAGTCAGTTTTGCCCGTGACAGTGATTGGTGAGTGATTTCTCCCTGTCCATATCTCAACCCATTGGCCTTTCATTATATTCTCTCTCCCCTATCCAGCTGAGGAGGAGAGTGATAGAGCAGCTTGGTGGGCAACCTGGCATCCAGCCAGCGTCAGCTCATGCTGGGGAACAACAGCCAGTTAGCATGGCCAAGGGGTGGGGGAAATAACACCCTATGTGGGTGACTACAGTGTGGAGGGCGCGGAGATGAGCTCGTGGCTGTTTGCAGAGTCTTGTTTTCCCCCTCTTCTAATATAGCTCTGGTTTGGGGTATGCTCTGATCAGATAGCTTCATTATTATTTTATTTTTTTTTAACAAGCACCTTTTGAAACTTACTAAGTGAGTAGTCACAGGAAATTAGCTGAGTTTTATGTTCCAACACTAGCTGAGGCAAGATATTAATTTGACAGCTGGGCTCTGCCTCTATTGATTTTAAATTCCAAGTGTAAGTGCTGCACTTTGAGGCAGGGTACAGTGCACAGATGCTGAAATTCGTTAATATGCAAGACTGCAATCATCTTTGACTGTGAAGCGACAGTTGACACTCTTGTCCTCATGATAATAATGCAGACCCTGCAAGCAAACACCCCCATATTCTGGGTCTGGATACATTTAGCTATGCATATTTGAATACTTGCCTCGTTGGACTAGGATTTGTGACAGTTGTGGGTTTTATATTTTTTTTAATCTGTTTGGAGTTCCAGACTGTAACTACGGAAAAGGAAAACTTGCTGTGTCTCAAATGATGGTGAAACCCCAGGTCTTAGACTGATTTCTGTTCTAAGATTTTCAGCAGTTTCAATTCTTCTCTCCTCCAGCCAACAAAACTCAGGCATTTGCACCTGTGTGGTTTAAAAGGAAAGATGGAAACCTCTCAGAAGCTGTGAAGCACATGTGACTCTAACATTACACTGAAGGGATATGAAAGCAGCTGTCTTAAGCTTGGTTGTAAAAGGGGCAGAGGTGATTGCCTGGGATGGACAGAGCAGATCTTGCACAGCTGAAGTGCACAACTGTCCATCCCCTTGGGGCAGTTATTGCTTTGCGAGGTTCTATCCACTGCTCAACCCTAACCCTAATTTCTGGCACAGGATGAGACTAGGAAACACTCCCACCTCTGTTCCACAACAGAAACTTCCTTGTAACATTGATCTCTTTGCTGCTCCAACTTGCCTTTGGCTTCCCAGTTCCAGCCCTACTCCAATGGGCAGGCTATTGAATATGATTCAGCTCTCGTGTGGAAAATAGCAGTCCTCATGGGCTTGTTATCCTTTCCCTTGTGAGGTATAACTGTTGAAATCCACTTGGCTGCACTGAGATGACCAGCTTGGTCTTCTAATGCCAATCAGGGCGTTTTCATTGTCTGGGAAGGGTTATGTGGATGTGTAGCCATTGACCTTGACAAATCTGGGATGCAGGAAACTGTCTGTGGTGTTTCTGCCTTACCCTTTTTCTCAAAAGCAAGGAATTGGCTGTGTGCTCTGCAGGGATTTCCCTACATGAATGCAGCCTTCATCTGCTTAATGATACCAGCTCTCTAAGACTTCTCTGCTGCTGGTGCTGTGTAAGAAAAGCTGATTCAGTGACCCCAGCATCATTGTGGTCACTCATTTAAATAAGTATTGCTCATGTGAGCAAAGGTAATAGACATTGTCCCTAATTCATTAAGAAGGTCCTCTTTGTGAATGAAAACCAGAATTGGACCACAGAAGCTGCAATCTGGAGATAAAGAATTTTGGCTTTTCCCATAGACTGTGTGTTTTACTGGATCATTCCTTCAACATCCCTAGTTTCAGCTTTTGCCATTTGTCAATGCACATGCCTAGCAGCAGCACTCAAAATAAATTTATAGCTATCCATCTTCAATGTCTGTCTGTCATCATGGAAGATAGCTTGCAGGACTTAGATCCCTGTGGTACTTTGTCCTGATCTGTTCTTGTTACAGTAAATATTAAAGGATGTCAGAGTAGCAGATTTTTCAATTTACACAAATTCTAGGAAGATTAAAAAATAACACTGTTGTATGAACCCTCTTTACTGCAATTGCTGTGGCAATTGCGTGCTATATTAGAAGAAAAGAAGAAGAAGAAAATGAAAGGAAAAAAAAAATCTGCAGAGCTGTACTAAGGAAATCCGAACACACAAGTTTCCAAACAGCAATTAAGAAGAAAAAAAAATCAAGAGCTAGTGGTTTCCCAGCTGCCAAGTGCTAAATACTATCCAGGGGTTATTGACTATCTGATTAGAATGAAATGGAGCTGAAATGCAATTGATTCAGGAATAAACAATGCATCTATTCAGGGTGATGGCCACAGAAAGCATAAGTGGTGAAAGAGTCCCCAGTCAATTTATCAGGCGTTTCTACAGCAGTAGCTCATATATATTCAGTATCTTCTCTCAGAATACACCTTCTCTCTACTCTGTACAAAAATGCAGCTTCCTACTCAATCTTTCTGAAATTGAAAAAGGCCCTGTGTACATCACAGAAAGTCACTCATCTTATATCCAGCAAGGACTCTGCTTGGAGTAAAAAAAATGGCGTTATCCTTATAGCTAATTTGCTTACTTGCTCTGTACCTCTTGGACTACTGGCTAAGGAAGCATTTTCTTGCGCTGTGAACATTCAGTTTACTTGCGCTCACATATTCACCCTTTCTTCTTTGTAAACCATCTGAAAGAATAGAGAGAATTTAAGGGTCCATGAAAGTCACCTCTTCCCGGCAAATCATTCTTTGCCTGGAAGACAGTTTTCCTTGAATTATCCATTTATGACTGCAGCATCCTCTTTCCTCTGTCCATGGCTCTGGTGCCAAAATCCTGGGCTTGTGCAGCTGAGGGAGCAGTCAAGTCAACTAGCAGACCCCACAGGAAAGTAGTTTCAGCTAAGCATGTTTTCAGCCGCATTAGCTCTGTGTTGTGGCTGGCTGCATGGCCAAAGAAGTGTTTGTGTCAGGGCAAGGGCTGGACAGGAGCAGGAACCACAGGACTATATTTTTCGGCATTAGTGAATGGCTTAAGGCATTTAAGTATCTACAGCTTAAGACTTCAAGGGACACCACTGCTACCTGATTTTCCTAAGACCCGTGTAGTCTCTAAGTGTAGGTGTATGGAACTTCATTTAGTAACAGCAGATCCTCTTGCCCTATATTTTCCCTCTCTGTTTTTATCAGGAGCAGGACTCCTACATTAAGCTTTGCGTCTATCAAGCTGCAATTGGACGGTTAAAGAAGACAAAGGTCTTTTTGGTGAGGTA